>PVKA01011389.1:0-61101 GCA_004027165.1 Ctenomys sociabilis
TCTCTCTCTCTCTCTCTCTCTCTCTCTCTCTCTCTCTCTCTCTCTCTCTCTCTCTCTCTCTCTCTCTCATGCACACACACACATCCCAACTTTTTCCTTCTCTCAGACAGGGTCTTGATAAATTTTCCAAGTAGCCTTGAACTTGCAACCCTCCTGCCTCAGCCTCCTGGGTAGCCAGGATTACAGGTCTATGACCCATAGGTGACTAGGAAAAATCTGTTTACCTGCCTGCTATCAGAAGAAATATAAGGGACATGGGTACCAGAGAAAGAGTTGACATTAAAAGGACAAAGTCCCTTCAAACCTTAAATTCCATTGGCTGAATGCATGTCTAAAGCCAACTGATGAGACCCTTTTGTCTTTAAGAAAAGGAAGGAGACGAGGAAGACAGAGGAGGAACAATGACAGGAGGAAGTGGAAAGATGGAGTAGGAAAACAGGAGAGGAAGAAGGAAGAGAAAAAAGGAAGAAAGTGAGGGAGAGACAGGAAACAAAAGGAGAAAACCTGGGCTAGTCAGGAGGTCACTGCAACACACACAACAGGGAAACCTGCTTCTCCAAAAGCGGGCGAGAGAGAAGACTGTCTTCCCGGTGAAGGTTCCTGTCCACAGGCTTGCTGCTCACTCCTGGCTCCCATCTGGCGGAGGCAGCAGCCTGCGGTTCACCTTCAGCCTGCTGTCCCAGCGGGCTGTGAGTCATAGGCTGAGCTGCTCACTGAGTCCCTGGAGGGTCAGCGGTGGGAGTGCAGACTGCCCCTGCTGCTGCTCAGGAATGTCCCTTCAGGAAGTCGGCTGGCTCCCAGGTCACCTCCTTCAGGATTGAATGGACAATCCTCAAAGGACAGAGGGGCGCCCTCAAGGTTCGAATCCTGACTCCAAATACTGTGTGTCAGCTAGTGTATTTTCCCCTTGGGACTTGATGTGTCCTTCAGGAAGCAGCAGAGAAGAATGTCTCTTCCTGGTGAAGATTCCTATCCACAGGGGACAATCCCCTCCAGACACACAAATGCCTACACCAAAGCGTGGGCAAATGCCTGCGCTGCAACAAAAGATCTGCACTGTCAACAGCTGGCTCAGGGCAGAACCAGGAAGAGTAAGAGCTAAGAATCTGCACACCTCAGGCTCTGCCTCCCTGGGGCCAGTGCTGCCTTCCTCTGTCTGCACCCAGCACATGCCCCTCTACCAGCTCACCCATGACTCAGTCACCCCGAGCATCTCAGCTCCAGAGCCTTCACTTGTGAAGACTCTAAGCTTTCACTACATTTCGTTATCAGCCTGCCAAACCAAACAGCTCTGCTCCAAGGAATTCATGGAGTCCCTGACTTCAAGGGGCACTCCCTGCAGTGAAGCAAGTAGGACATAGCTTTTGGAGTCCAATGACCAGGATTCAAACCCAGCTCTACAATCACTTACTGGTGACCCTGAGAGAAGTAACTTAAACTCTCTTCCCAAGAGTCAGCCTCCACATGCTTGGAATAGTGATAAAGGGTCTACAGTTGTTTGTTTGTTTGTTTGTTTTTCTGAACTGGGGATTGAATGCAGGCCCTTGCACTTGCCAGAGAAGAGCTTATTCCTCTGAGCCATCTCCCCATACCCCGGGTCTACAGTTGTTGTGGAGGCTAAATTGTGTCACAGTTTTGAGGACACGGACTGAACTAACATATCTGTAGTATTTAGACTCAGAATCCTTCCCACAATGTTCAGCCCATAGAAGGCTGCAGCAAGTGGATAAGATTCTTCTCCTTATCTTTGATGCCTCTCAGTGCCTGTCATGAAGAAGCTTATTTTGGTTATTGTATCAGTCAGGGCCATGGCAGGAAACAGATGATGTGGTCCCAGTAAGGACATGCATAAGGGAACCATTTGCAGGATGATTAAGAGAACCCACAGGGTGTGGGTAAGCATTCTAGAATTATCCACAGCAAAAGGCCCCAAATCCCCGGACCTAAAGGGTCAGGGAGCTGTGGCCAGGACTGTGCTATTGCTGGGGGGACAACTCTAGAGGATCAAAAGCCTTCAGGAAGAGTGGAGCAGAGACTAAAGGAAAGACTTAGAATTCTCTCAGCCTCTGATCTCTTGCTGGTGGATGCCAGGGTCAAAGCCAAGGCTACCAGGATATCCCATGTAAGTCAGCTTCCATGAATTAGAGTGCAGAAAGGTAAATTAAGGTAGTGTAGAGGAAATTAAGGACAGTCATCAAATCCCCCAAGGATTTATGTTAATAGCTATCCATTCTAATCTCCTTGGCTTCTTCAATGGATTTATACTACAAAAAGTCAAGATCTCCAAAAGAGTTCAGGTCAATAGGAGAGTTTGAAATTTCAGCGAGTATTTCTTCCTGTTGGGAGGGTTTAAACATCTGGGTTCCATCTGTTCCACAGAGTTGATCCCACAGCTGCATCATGCCTTTGCTGCTCTTCTTTACATTATAAATTTCTGCATGTAACTCTAGCAGAGAATATGCACAATTCACATCTTCTTTTAAAAAGGAAAAGATGAATCCAGGCATAAATTATCTTATATTATGAAATTTTTCAATATGTGAATAATTTTTAAATAAATAATATTTAAACTCTACTCATATATTCATATCATCTTTGTATCTTATGTAATGTTTGTAACAAGACTTAAAGAATTCTAGACTTCAAGGGTGAAATTAGTTCAATTAATTAGTTCACCTGCACACCCACGGCAGGAAGAGACTGTGAGGGGGACGGGAGGCCAGCTCTGTGGTACCTGCCTGGTTTTGAAGTCCAGCACTCACTTTCCCAATGCCAGTGCTGCATGGCTACCTTTGGGGACTTGCTAACTGGCATCCAGTTCACCCCAATAGCTACCAAGAGGCTTCCCTGGACATAGAACACAACATCTATTAACAACCCTCCTCAGGGTTGGCTTCATTTGCTGAGTAAATGCTCAAATGCACATGGGGAGACTAGAACCCTGTTTATGCAAAGGAATATTCTCACAAAGGCATGGTTGGGCACCCACTTAGCTGGCTTTGTGAAGGCAGTGGTGCTGGGAAATGGATGTGAGCAATGAAGGGACTGAAGAGGAGACCCAAGAATTTTGCAGAATTTATTTTGCTCTAGAGATTATACTAAGTCCCTCATGTTCATTATTTCAATCCTCCTCACCCTCAGATACTCATATGTTGTAGATCTTACTTCATAGATCTACAAGCCAAGGATATTAAGTGATGTGGCCCAGGATAACAAAGCTGGTGAGCAGAAGAGCTAGAACTGGAGCTCAAGCAGTCTAACTCCAGACCATACTCTTAACCACCAGACAATTCTGCTTCCTGTTACATTCCTTAAGTATTCACAGACAGGGAATATTCAAAGAACAAGTACTTTTTAAGTAAAGAGCAATTTGCTTTAGCAAATGAGATATTAAGTGAGTGTCTTCTTTTACTTTCTTCCTTTTAGTCTTCCTTTGATTATATTTAGGAGTTAATATGTTAGTTTTATGCTGAAAAATATGAATTTTATGTCAAAAAGCCATTTTGGGGGAGCTTGTCTAGTTAAAGACTTATGACTCCCTCATAGCCCATCCCTGCCACAGTGACCAACCCCAAGCCCTGTGCACAGCAGAAGCCAGGAAGACACCCAGGTGTGCACGTCAAGTGATGTTTCAGTAAGGTCTCAAGGTCATTCGATGAGGAAAGAATAGTTTTTCTAACAAAGGAACCAGGTCAACTGGACTCCCATAGAGTAGGGATGACGAAAAGTGATCTTTCCCTCTCCACATACAACAGGAGGTAACCTGAAATGGGTTACAGACTTCTGCTTAAAACTTTAAATTATGAAATCCCTAAAAGAAGATAAAGAAACTTTGTATCCTTGGAGTTGGTAAGTTGTCTTAGATAGAAAACAAAACTAAAAAAAATTTCACAGATGTTCTCATCAATGGTGCTTGAACACAGTTTCTTTTTCTTTTTTTTTTTTTTTTTTTTTTTTTTTTTTGAGAAAAACTATTTTAAAAACATACAGGCAAGCCACTAACTGAGTGGAAATATTCAAGAAAACGCATGTACCCTACTAAACAAAGAACCTTCACATCTCAATGATATGAAGACAAGCAGCCTATTTTAGTGGGAAAAGTGAACAGACACTTCAAAAGTGATCGATGAGGGCCAGCAAGATAGCTCCGTGGTCTGAAATGCCTGCTTAGGCAAGCTTAGGCAGGCGCAGGAGACTTCAGTTCAATCCCTGGCACCATATACTGCACCAGCCCCACCCTCAGGGGCTGATCCACTCCCCTGAAAAAAAGTGATCTATGAAGGACCAAAGCGCACATACAGATTGTCAATCCCATTAGCTACCGGGAAAATGTAAATGAAAGCCACTATGAGACCTCACTCCAAATCCACCGTATGAAAGCGATATTATACCGAGTGTTACTGGAGGTACAGAGCGGCTGGAGCTCTCACATACGACTGGCAGAGCCATCAAGTGACACAGGATTTTTGAAAAAAATAGTTTGGCAATTATTCAAACACAAATCTATTATAGACCCAGCCATTCTTCACCTAAATGAGTGAAAAATATATCCATATGAAGGATTGTGCATGAATATTCATAGTGCAGTAGCCAAAAAAGACAAAACAACTCAAATGTTCATCAATTGTAGATAAATTGTACTATACCTGTACAGCAGAATACTACCCAGAAATAAAGTAGAAAAACTACTGATACATACAGTATAGATGAGCCTCAAAATATTTTTTTCTGTGTAAAAAACCAGTGGCTTCAATGATTTCCTTTTTCTAAAATTCTAGAAAATGCAAAGGTAGGGCCAGCCAGATAGCTCAGCAGATTAAAGTACGTGCTTAGGCAGATGCAGGGGCTGGGGGTTCAATCCCCTGGCCTGCTGTGCCAGCCCTGCCCTGGGACGCACTGAGATGGCAACTGAGACTAGGCCTGGTGGTTCGCACCTGTAATCCCAGCACGTGGGAGGCCAAAAAGAGGAGGACTACTAGGCTGACCTGTGTTATGACCCTGTAGACACTGTACTAAATACACTTTTTTTAAAAAAAAGAAAATGCAGGGGAATACAACCTGGCACAACTAGATCAGTTTTCATCTGAGAATGAGAGTGGAAGGAGGATAGATTACTAAGCTTGATGGAATGAGCTGCCTGAGGTGGGGCACTAACTCCATCCATCGACAGGTCTATAGGTGAATGCGCTGTTAGAAGATGGGGCCAGGCTGGAGGAGGTAGGTCACAGGGGCAGGGCCTTGGGGTCGACATCTGGTCCCTGGTCACTTCAGTGTTCTAACCCATTCTTGCTTCCTGGCCAACACAAACTAAGCACCTTTCTTCCACCACAGCCTTCCACTATGATTTCTCAGCCTTGAAGTAAGCCAACCACCATGTAACCTCTGAAAGAGTGAGCCAATTAAGCCTTTCCTCCCTCACATTGCAAGTATCAGTATTTCTCTCAGCAACGTGAAATCTGAATAATACTCAGCATAAGGAAGCTTTTGAGACTGCTAGAAATGTTTGTTGTCTTAATTATGCTGAAAGATATAGAGATACAGATATAGATATAGATAGATATAGATTATTGCAATTGCAAAGCAGCTTTTAACAAAACCACCTTTCTTCTGGGCTCCACATCTTAGAAACAAAGCAACCAGTGTAGCATCTACACCCAGTACCCCAGCTGGCTCTGGCTCTCCCTCAAGCACCAGCCTGGGCCTATAGGCCACGTCTGAATCACAGCTCTGGAGAGCCCTTTGCTGCTAGCTTTTGGCCTGACAATTTCATCTCTCTTTTGGATAGTCCTTTGATTTTTTTTTTTCAAGACTTTTACTGCAGGGTAGTCACATGCAAATGTTTTATCTTACAAGAATTCAAGGATATAAACACAAGGCAAGAAAGAAGGGAGGTTAAAGTCACCAAGGAAAGAAGCACTGGGCATGGTGCAAGCTGTCTCTTTGCCACCTTGATTCAGAGTCAGGTGGGTGACGTGACTGCTCCTCCAGTGAGTCCCATTACTCTCCTGCCTCTCACTTTTGCAGAATCTCCTCGTTTGAAGCAAAGTTCTAGTGTTCAAAGTACTTTGTTTTTCATACAAAAAGTCTCTAAATGCAAACTGAGTGTTTCATCTTACGTTCAGCTGAAAGCTTGTAGCGGAACTTGGAAAGACCCTGGTTGTGCTGGACTTAGGAGACAATACGTCGTCTCCAATACATGATGTTACCACTCATGAGGGTAATTTTACTACGTTTGGCTTTCACCATGCATGCTGACTTTAGGGTCCCCACATAAGACACAACTTTAATTTACCTCTTTGGTTCTTCAGAATCACCCCATTAGGCAGCCCAGACAAGTACTATTACCCACACTTGACAGGGAAGGAAACAGTCCTCAGTGAGATTGTGACTTGCTACTTACACTGCTAATAAGAAGTAGAGTTATTCCAAGAAGCCAGGGCTTTGGCTGCAAGACTAACATCTGAACGCATACCACCACCCCCATATGCTGCCATTTTGCTTGTCGGGCCAAAGCATTATTGAGGACCTGGATTTTCTCCTAGTCTCAAGGAAAAGTCTCTGTACCACAAGCCCATATCATCACAGTGGGAGCAGAAGCTCCCGCTAAGGACTTCTCACTGTTTCTTGATGGCCTCTTCCTTCTTAATTGAAAAGAAAAGTATTTTCAGCCAAATATGGCAGCCTTGCGACTCTTTCCTCACAGTCGTACTCAGAATTGACTTTCCTTGACGAACAAGCTGTCAGCTATCCAGGTTAGCCTTGAGAACAGGGGGCACAAATGAAGTCATGTTATAGGGTATGATTTCACAAACAGAAAGAGTTAAAAAAAAAAATCCCAGAGTGAGCCTCTAATCAGTGTAGGGGCAACAGAGAAAGTCTAGTGTACATCTGCAGTGCTCCAGGTGCTCCCTGGGCATCTGTGGATGTTTTCTAACCTCTACATTCTAATTGCAACCTATAACTGTCACTTGAAAAGTCTAAAACACTATCCCAATCCAATAACCAGTACATTTGTCACCACTAGAAATCATCTTGCAAAGAGCAAAAAGGTGACTAGGACACTGGTCACTTGTTCAAATCTCCATCCACAAGATCTCAACACAAAATCAATTAAGACATAACATGTCACTGTCCCAGGTGTAGTAAGTATAATAGAAAGTATCCTATGTCTGACCTAGACAGAAGGCTGAGACCTATCACCCCAGGAAGTTAGGTACATACAGTAGAAGAGAGAGAGCACAGGCCCTGAGACATACATTCTCTACAGCCAAGTTGTCTGTCCTGCAGTGAGTTTCCATCCTATAAAACACAAAAATTTTATATATCAGATTCACAGGATCTCAGCCAGTATGGTGGTACATGCCTGTAATCCCAGAACTCTGAGAAGCTGAGTCAGGAAAATCACAACTTTGAGCCCTTCAGGGCAATATTGCAAGACTATCTCAAAATCCAAAAGCATTAAAAAGGGTTTAGGATTTAGCTAAGCACAAAGGCCCTGGTTCGATCACCAGTAACACACGTGCATGTGCACACATACACACACACACACGCACACACACACACACACAGTAATAAAATCACACACCTTCATTACCCTAGCTGAGGTTAAAGAATAGAACTAAACTTTGCCTTTTGAGGCTAAAATGTTTGAGCTCAAAAAAAAGACAAGTAAAAAAAAAAAAAAAAAGATTTCTTGAAAAAAAGCTGTATTATATTCAATTGTTTGTCTAATCTTGCATAACTATATCTGTTAATCTGAGTAACAGATTTGACAATAAAAGGTAACAACCACTGTTAGTTAACTATCCTTGTTTTGAAAATCTGTAACATATGTATTGCTGTGTTACCCTCTTTCTGCCTTTGTTTCTAGTATTTGTTTTTGCTTTTGTTTTTACTCTCCAGAATAAAATTAAATTAAAATAATTATTAATTAAAATTTAAAATAATTATTAAAATAAAATTAAATTTTCTTTCTTTAAAAAAGAAAAAAAAACGTGTTCAAATAAAGGGAGAAGAGAAAGGCAGAAAGTAAAGGAGATGGGACGGAAGGAAAGGAGAGAGGATTTAGAGAAAAAATGAAGGAAACATGGAGATATAAATTTTCTGAATGGGGAGGGGAAGAACAGTTGGAGGAAGTAGAGAAGAAAGAATCGAGATGTGTTATGTACGTGTACAAATCCCCCATGATGCATGTGACCTTCATGTACTATGAACATATGCTTATAAAAAGTAACAAGGCAAAAGATACCAAAAGCTAAAATACTGAGCTGCAACCCAGACTGATTCTGGAACTGGGTCAGAAATGGAAGAAGTAGCCATTTGGGTAAATGCAGGGTGCGAGTCGCTCGTTTGTTTCAGTGCTGCTGCTTCACAGTGAGAAGCGCAGCCTCATTACCATACAGTGCAGTCGGCTGGGGTCCTGCTTCCAAAGTCTCCTCCAGTCCACACCAGCCTGGGGCTTGGCTTGTGGCCTTCGAGCGGCTGCATTGTTGTCCTTTTAAATCAAGGAGTCATTCTGTCCATACCTCCAACTTCTCCTCTCCTGGCCCACTAGCAGACCAAGATTGTATCAAACAGGCAGCTAATGCTCTACAGATGAAGGAATGTCAGGAAAATAAATAAATTGGCTCTCTCCTAGTGCATTCCTTTCTTTAAGGGAAGAAAATAAGAGGAAGACTTTGAGCTAAACACAGAAAATTTCCAACAACACTTATCTGGCCAGCTCCAGCTGAGGATTACTGGGCTTTAAAATGCTATTACAGGCCTGAGCGCGGGGTGCTTTTTATGCAGTGCTGCTGGCACTGTACAGAGCTGCCAATGCACATTTTCAGTTGTTTTCTAGCTGCCTAAAAGGAGCACGGTGCAAATGCAAAGTCCTATTCACCTTGGCCAGGGGAGGAGCAGAAGGAACACAGGCAGTACTGTTTAGTCTTCAACTATGTTTTTGAAACCCTTCCCCAGGGCATTGCTTGCATGATTTCTCCCGGGGCCTTGGACGCGGAGCCCTAGGAGCTGGCTCTCCACATGGGCGTGATCTGCACCAGGTGTACACTGAAGCGGTGCGGAACTGGATCCGAGCAGGAAGCCATCACCAAGAACTCCAGCCCCTGGCAGGAGTAGTTCCAGGGCTGTGTCATTTTCCTGAACACACCACGCTCTCCAAAGCCTAGAATAGTCTGCTTAAAATGAAGAAAGTGAAGCACAAACAGGACTTAATGGTTGCCTAAGTATTCTTTAAAGTGAATTCTAGAGCCAAAACAAAACTGCTCCTATTCAGGGGGGTTGTATCAGATGTGACCCTGAATAACATGTGAGGCTATCCCAACCTCACTAGATCGAGTCTGAAAAAGAAGACAAAGATCTCAATTTAGTCCAAGAAGGCTCTTGACTAATGTCACAGGAAAAGAATTTCAGGACACATCAGTCTGAAGCATAAGCAGGTTTCTTAGGCAGAGTTAGAAAGAGAGCATAGGAAAAGATCTCTAGCTGTAATAACTAGCAAGGGCTCACTGTGATGAAGGGGCTCAGACTGGCCTGCTCAGGTAAGCATGAGGCCAGTTTATGAATTAGCCAAGGTGGACCAGGGTCCAGTCAATCATTATTTTAGTTCTGATCTCATAGCACCAGAAGGATCTTTAGGGCTTAGGAGATGATCTGATTTCCCTGAAATGACTGCTGGTGCTCATGCAGGAATCTTCCCTGGTTCCCATCACAGGGTAAGTGCCCCTGCATGATGGAAATGACCTCACCACCTGCCAGCCACTACTTATCCTGGAACCCGAGACCGGTACAGATTTGGAGACTTCTAGGCATGGTTCCAGGAAGTCTGTAACTGAATACATGAACGCTGGAAATGGTATCTGTCTCAGTTAACTTTTCTCTCATTGCTGGGACAAGATACTCAACACCCAGAATTAAGGAAGAAAAGGCTTATTTAGCTCACAGTTAGTGGCAGTTTCAGTCCATACACAGTTGGCTCCAACGCACAGAGGCACAAGGCAGAGAGCAACAATTCATGGTGGCAGAAAACAGCAAAGAATAAAAGGAGCAGCAGCCACTGCAGCTGCTAGCCTGCCTCTCTTCCCTCCTTACACTGTAAGGCAGATTATCTGCCCCAGGGCAGGTGTAGTACTCACACCCATAATCCCAGCATTGGATCAGGAGTTAAACACAAACTCTAGAAGCTGCCCCATGACTGCATGAGGCTTTGGGAGGATAACTAGATACAAACCATAACAGGGTCACCGAGAATTACCTTAGTCACTCTTATCTTGGTGCCCTGAGCATTAAAGGAAGATGGCATATTGCTATGTAAATATGGGGCTAATTAGCTTTCTATAATTAACATGTTTATATACAGAGTTCAGCAGGGATATGACCCAGTTTTATAGTAATAAGCTGAAAAATATATTATGTTTCTTCATCTCCTTTTGCTTGTCTTTCTTCTATCCTACCCCATTGTCAATAACAGCCCCAACTCAACACATATGTATTGGTCTCTATTCACGTTCACCTGATAAGGAGGACAACCAATAACTCATGAGTACTGAAAAAACACTACCTTGTGTGCTTCACTTAGACTTTATTACTCTCTAGTTAACTTTGACCCCATGGCTGTGTCTAGATTAGACAGATTGGCCACTTCCTAGCTTCCTCCCACTGGATCCCAAGCCCTAGAGTTTCCAACCCCTTCCAATACCAAGCCTTCTACACATGGGCTTTTGGGAAACACTCAGAATCCACACTGTAGCAACAGTGTGCTAGCAGCAGTAAGAATTCATGTCCCAGTGTCACTTGCTGCCACCAAAAAGGGGGATGAGCAGGAAAGTAGCTTTTTCTGTAGCAGCATTGCTCTTTGTCTGATATGCATCTCTCAATTTCACAGTGCTTTTTTAAAATGAGGTGCAGGAGCTGGGGAGATAGCTCAGTGGTCTAAGTGCCTACCTGGCAGGTTCAGGGATCTATCCAGATTTGATCCCAGGTGCTGCATGCCATGCCAGTCCCAGAACCTGGGTGTACCGTGCCAGCCACCAAGCTGAGCGGGGTGGCTATGTCTACAATTCTAGCACGGGGGAGGCTAAAACAGGAGGATCTCTAAGATTCCAAGCTGTGTAGTGAGGTTCTGTACCAAACAAATAAGATTAAAAATTAAATTAAATGCATGTATCTTATAAAGTCAAGAAAATCTTATGCTTTAAGATATCAAATACATTACAAATTTAAAATGTACATAAAATGAGGTCCATTTGGTAGCATTATTAAGTAAGGGTTGGCAAGGATTACGTAAGTTTCTTCCGTTTACATCTCTAATGTCTTGAGATTTTAAAAGATATTCTGCCTGCGTATTACAAGCTGCATTTTCATTATAAGAGCACTATTATAGGTTCACGCCACTAGTGCTTTTACTTCTGAGCCCTGAATGAATGTATCTAAGCTCCAAATACCTGGGAAATACACCCCTTTGGAAAATTCGCCATTGCTCGGCCAGACAGCTTAGAGTTTGTTTCATAAGGAAATTCCTTCATGTAATGAAATAATTTAAATGTGGTATGATCATAACCGTGGGAGAAAAACAAACATCTATAAATTCTTTTATTGCTTTTGAAGGAATAACATCTCTTGTTGGGTTAAAAATCTGTAGTTTTTCAGTAAAATAACTGCAGTTCCAAAACTACTGCAATGGGTTTAATATTCAGTTCTGAGTATTATTTTTTTTCCAAAGCCTAAACGATATGATATTTTGCTCCCTGGGCCAAGAACTGTAACATGTTAAATGTTAAGTTGAGAACTAAGAAATCTTATTTTGATAGAAGTGCTTTCCAATTTACATTGTCACGAATCAGTGCTTATGCTTTGGGAAGCACCAAAGGGGCATGCGCGCCAATTCCAAGGCCACAGACAAGACCCCGCCACTCCGCGCGCACTTGTCAGGCATTAGCTTTAAAAGTGCCCCTTCCTGTTTGCTCTTTCTCATCAAAGGAGACTATTATTTCAGAATATTTACCAGTAACAACAAATAACGATTATGCTCCAATATTTGCTAGACCTTCATATTCAGAGGTGAAAAGACATAGTCCCACACCCCTTACAGTCTGCAGAACAAGTGTCCAAATAGACACCTCTCTATGCAAGGTAGCCTGAGACAGGACACTAATAGGTGGAACCCAAGGTCCTTCAGAGAGGGGTGAGGCACCAGAAAGACCTTGCTTTTCCAGAAGGGAAAGGCAGAAAGAAGAGAGTAATAGCAGGGAGGCAGGGATAAAGGGGGGGGCCACAGCTTGATGACCTGAACAAAGGCAGTGGATGAAGGTGGATTGAGGAAATACACAGGCCAGTCAGGCAGGATGAAGAATTCATGATAGACGTGAGGTGAAGGCAAAGCACCCAGGGAAGGCACTGACTGCAGAGGTCACAAAAGCCAAGCTGTGCGCACTGAGAACGAGCCAGCTGCTACTTCATGGAACTTTCATCAACCTTCTACCAGCTGTAAATCAGAAAACCTTCATGTAGTTTATCATTTCTTGTTTTCTTTCTTTAGTTGGTTTTATATTTTTCCTTCCCATTAGGTTTACCTTCAGGTCCCCATCATTTGAACTTGATATGGTCAACAATGAAAAAAAAAAAAAAAGATAGAAGGTATTTGAGGTTAAGTAGCTGCTACTGAAGAACAGAGGGAATTTCAAAGCCTTAACACACAATAAACAAGCAATATAACACCCACACAGGTAAATAAAAGAAACAGTCATGAACACTCCTAGACCACCTGAAATACAGATCCAAATCTGGCTCTATTTTAAGTTGGTGTTTTCACTGAGTCAATCTATCTTCTTAACTAGTCACTTTAAGCTAACCCTGAAACTAACACCCAGCGGATTAGGCATTTGCTCTTTTGTCATGAAAACAGTTTATTTACATTCCCAGAGCACTGGCTAACGTATAAAAGGTGCTTTACCGATTATCCCATTTGGTCCTGTGTTGATAGGAACAGAGCCATTAATCATCTAGACTTTAAAGATGAGGTTCATGAGTTTGATCTTGAGACAGATCTTAGGTGATTTGCCCTAGGTTAACATATCACGGCTCTCAACCCTCCTTAAGTGCAAGGTTTTTCATCATAATCCCCTCCCTTCTTTATGCTCTATTGCTTAATATTTTGCCATTAATGTCCTTAAACTTTAGAGAGATTTTTGGTCTTCTGTAGAAGAACACTTTATGCCTTTTATTCTCTGTGGCTTCCAAGTGGACAGAGCTAAGTTCTCTATATGTCTTTTAATCCTCCACAACACCCTTAGGTTGTAGGAAATGATAGCTAGATTTGATTGACATGAAATAAGGTTGCTAACAATAGCATGGATTGATTTTCCTAAGCTCATTCAGCAGTATGGACAGAGAAGGAATTTCAAGTTCTTTGATTACTTTTATAGCAAAACTATCTAAATGAAAGTTGGAAATTATGAAGCAGTGATGCTTAAGGCAGGATTTCCGGCCCTAACATGACAACATTCCTGTTAAAACTTCAAATTCCTGATCACAAATGTCTAAAGCTTAAATATAGCCTAGGAAATCTCCATTTTTACAGTTTCTCCAGATTTTTTTACCGACACCAAAAACTGGGAAATACTGGCAGAAGATGTGTTCAGAGAATGCAGTAGCTTGACCCAAAGGACATAGAATGAATGCATAGAAATGGGAATAGGAGTTAGGCACAGCTAGTGGTCCTGAATGAGGTTGCACTGGAATGAACAGGAAAGGGACTGGAGAGCAGGCATTCACAGGTGTCCCTAGAGCACAAAAAGAGAATGCCTTCAGTATAGGCAAAAGATTACTAAAATTGAGAGGCTATTAACCTTTACATCAATAAACTCAACTGCCTCATCTTATTTCTTCTGTGAAGGAGGCAGGCACAACTGGAAAGCAGACCTGAGTCTGCTCCCAACTCTGTCTCTAGTAGCTCTGTGACCCTAAGCTACTCCCTTCACATCCAAGAACTTCAGTTGAGGATGAGTGAAGTCCTACCTTCTCTTCTTGAAAGTAGGGCACTTGGTTGCTAACCTGTCATCCAATGTCAAGGGTTCTTATGAGCTTCCATCCTTTTCTTTGAGTTCAGGAGCCTCTGTCAAATGGTTTCTGTTTAATTTGTTCTCCAGCCAGACTCAGCAGGAATGTTTAGAAAGGCTCTCAGACCCAGAGGTGCTGCAAAGAGAAGTAGCTGGAGCCCACACATTGGTAGAAGCAGCTAGACAAAAGCCATTATGGATGGCCAGGTGTAGCTACATGATCCTGACTCTTGAGGACACCCAGCATCTGGCCAACTTTCTCCAGGAAAGTGTTTCGAAGTTCCTAAGTGAAAGTTACCCAGCTCCAGACTCGCTGTTCAGAAATGGATTCTGAGCTCCAGAGCTGGTGAATGTGCTCCTGTAGGGCCCACCAGGAAGGATTCCATGACTCTGATATTTTTAAGAAATTAGGACTTACAATAAAAGGTAGCCTGGTGTGTGTACAGCTCCCAGTGTGTCCCTTTTATGGGCTGCAGAAACCTGGAGAAGAATTGCTTCAAACATGCGGACAAGTGGTACCACCAGTCTGCTTTAGCAATATGAGAGGCCTTGTCCAATCAAGATAGGTTAAACGGAAATGCACTGAGTCAGGATTATGATAAATAATTTTTTTCCTCATGCAGAGACCTAGCACCATACACCCTCCTTTAAGCAGAAGGAAAATGTTCCTTCTATCCCCGTTTTGGTGAATGGACCCATGGTACACGTATGACAGTACAGTGTTTGTTATCATTGAACACTCTGAAAGGTTTGCCATCACTAGCCCCTTCTAGTGTAATCTAGCCCTAAGGTAATTAGCCCCTTCTAAATGATTTTGTTTAACCCTTAGGCAACAACATTTAGCCAGATCCAATCCTCAAATCTAGAGAGAGGCTTTACTCTCTATAGGAGTACAGAATTCCACTGAGAGAGCTGGCTGAAATTTGAAGGACTAATTTACTCTCTCAACGTTAAAAAGAAGAAGAAGAAGAAAAAAAAAAAAAAAAACTCACTTCCTCCTGTATTAGTTTGCTAAGGTTTCAGTAATGAAGAAGCACAAACTGGGCGACTTGGACAACTGAACTTTATTGTCTCAGTTCTGGAGACTGAAAGTCCACATCAGTGTGGTGGCAGGCTTGGCCCTGAGAGCTAGGAAGCAACATCCTTTCCAGGCCACTCTCCTTGGCTTGCAGATGGCATCTCTCCCTGTGTGTCTATCTCATCTTCTTCAGTGGTGTCTCCAAGTGTACATCTTCCCCTCCCCACACATCTGCCCCTTTTATATAAGGACGTGGTCATATTAAGTTAAGGATCATGCCATGAACCTCATTTAAAGTTTGATTACCCCTATAAACACTACCTCCAAGGTCACAGTGTTTGTCAGCCTTCCCATTACAGAGAAGTAACCAACACCCACAGTGGAAAGGTAGAAAGGAATATATCGACTTGGTTTCAGTGGTTCATTCCATAGCCATCCAGCTCCAGGGCAGAAACAACATGGTGGAAGAGTCAAACAACAGCTGCTTATTTGGTGGCAGCCAAGTAGTAGAGTAAAAACAATGGAGGAGCTTGTGATAGGAATGCATCCTCCTCAGTGAGCAGCTCAAACTAGACCAACAGACCAACACCACACTCTGCCACTCCTCTTATCAGTGAGTGGATCTCATGAAGAGGATGGCAACCCTGTGGTGCAGTCACCCTCCAAACACATCAGACTTCCGCAGGAACATTTTAGATCTGGACCATAATCGGTCCGTTTTGAAGTACTGGGATCTAGGATTCCAGCATATCTTTTTGGGCATAAGGCACAATTAAGCCTGCGACACTTTCCTTTTCATAAAGTTTAGTTCCATGATTCTGAAGGAAAATGAAGACCATAGAATTTGTTCTTGTCTTTTCATGGACAAGGCACACTGGAGGAGGAGAGGGAAGAAATTAAATAAAAGAGAGTGGGATAGGTTCTAGAAATCCTCTTGGGAGGAAGGGCCTATGTAACTCATTGAGGGATGGAAAAGCACTGAATTCTCTGGTAAACAGCTAGATGCTCTTAGTCTGATTCTGTTGAAGCATATGGCTGTTTTAACAGAATACCCCGACTGAGTGATTTAAAAAACTTCTCGGGGCCAACCAGATAGCTCAATGGCTTAGGCAGGCTCTGGGACCGGGGTTCGATCCTTGGCATGCACTGCCACCACTGAGATGGCGAGTGAGGCTGGGTGTACTGGCCCATGCCTACAATCCCAGTGCTTGAGAGACTAAAAACAGGAGAACCACTATGAGTCCAATCTGTATAGTGAGACCCCATAAACCCTGTACTAAATACATAAAAATATAAAAATAAAAAATTCCTCAGTTCAGGAGGTTGAAAAAAATCCAAGATCAAGGTGCTAGAAGGCTCTTTTCTGGTAAAGACTTTGTCCCCACTTCCAAGATGACATCTAGAATGTCACGTCTTCTAAATCAGAGCACATGGCCTGTACCTTGGTGGCCCCCCAAAATCCCCTGTGCTCACAGGTGAGGCTTTACAGGAGTGGTTGGGTCCAGGTTTGTGAATATGGATTAAGATTGCCTAACAGCTAATTTAGTTTAACATTGTTCTCTATGTGGAAAACAGAAAGCTCCTCCCTGGGTGTAAGGGGTACCAACCAATAAGCTTAGTGTCTGGATGCACTGTAGAGGTAAAGAGGAAAGGCAGGCTGCAACTGCAGTGACGAAAGTGAGACAAGGAGGAATGCTGTTCCACATATGGCAAGGTAGCTGAAAGAAAGTGGACCCCCTCCCACAATCCCTTTTCAGAACAGCATTCACCCACTATGAGTTCAGAATTCTTATGACCTAAAGGCCCCCTGATGCCCTGCCTCCTACCATGGTTGCATTGGGGACTAAGTCTTAATCTACACATTTTTAGCAGAATGCAAGCATTCCAGCCATTGCATAGATCAATGCACTTGATCCATGGTGACTCTCAATTCCTGGAAGGACCAATTGCAATGAAGAGGCTTGATAGAGGGAATCAGGGACCAAAGTCATCTTTAGCCCAGCAGCAGAGAGCCAACAGGACACTGAGGCAATGCAAGCCCATATACGTGCATCTGAGAGCCCCACCTGGCCCCATGAATAAAGCCCCATGACTGCCTTCTTGGAAAGAAGAATGGGTAGGGATAGAATTGTGCAAAGCTAGAATTTACCCCAGCAATGTTGGCTTAGCTTCTTTTCTCATTGCGGAGATAAAGTTGCTGATACTCAAAGTTAAAGATTCATTTAATTAGCCGGGCGTGGTGGTGCATGCCTATAATCCCAGCACTCGGGAGGCTGAGGCAGGAGGATTGTTGTGAGTTCGAGACCAGCCTGAGCTACAAAGTGAGCTTAAGGCCAGCCTGAACTGTATAGTGAGACCCTGTCTCAAAAAGACAAAAAAAAAAAAAAAAAAAAAAAGATTCATTTAATTGAGAGTTTTTAAAGGTTTCAGTACATAATCTGCTGGCTCCAGGGAGGGTAACTTGACAGAGGAGAACTGTTCATGGTGGACAGAAGACAGAAAAAGCCACAAGAGTGAGGAGACAAGACTCTCTGTCCCTTATATTGTGCATAGGCTACCTATTCTACGCTGGGTAGTACTCACAACCTCAATCCTAGTCCTAACTATGGCAAACCAACCAGTGGAAAGACTTACTAATTACACACTCTTAATCCCAGCATCACACACCTCTGAAAAAGCCCCATGAGCCTCTGGGCAACATCCAGACACAAACCATTAGAGATGTTTCCTCAAAGGCAACTGATTTAAACTGAAAGATACTTTCAAAGTAGAAGATGCTTTAGCTGGTAAATTGAAACACAAGAACTGTTAGCTACCCAGCCAGGTTAAGGAGTGGGAGTAAAGCCATCACACAAAATAAAAAGGAACATTTTTTAGTTGGGCATATAGCTCAGTGGAACAAGTGCCTATCTGACAAATACAAGGTCCTGAATTTGATTCCTGAGACCAAAAAAAAAAATTGTCTTTATAGATCCGACTGATAATGTAAAATTGTCAACCTTCATTCCTACTACAGAGGAAAAAGAAGTTTCAGAGCTAACAGGAATATTTTGGAGGTCAGTTGAAAACCTATCCCCCAAACAGTGTTGATCAAGAATAAGGTTGGGATCAAGACTGAGTCTGGGAACATCTGCCCAGATGCTAGCCCAGGCAGTGAAGATGAGGAGGTATTTTCAAGATAACCAACTCCTATGCTGTGTAACTTGTCAACACATGACATGCAATGTGTGGCCAGGGTGACGCCAGCCACCTCCCCGACTCCCTCACCATGCCTTCTTGAGAAGCCCGAGTCCACTGTGGTCTCCCACAGGAACTCTCCTCCTACCTCCCAACTTCAGGATTTTAACCATTCCTTGTTCATCTGACTACTCCCTCCTTAGAACACAATAGTGATGCACACAAGCAGCCACAAATTCAAAGCATTCAGCAAAGGACTCCCTTCATCCAATCCCTGTCTCTGAAAGGCAGTTTAGTAGCACAAGAGCTACACAAGTAGAACCTTTCAGAAAACAGATAAAATCAGCTTCTGATGATGGAGCGCAGCCCAAATTCAGCAAGAGCCTGGTGGTTGCGGTGACTGTGTATGAGACTTGGCACTGGAGTCTTCAAGCCACAGAAGCACCATTTATGGAGAAGCAGATGGAAGCCAAGGGTGAGAGAGCCAGAGGGCAGTGAGGGAGCTGCAAGTCTTGAGCTAAACTCCGTAGGTTCAACCCCTACAGTGAGGGGCTTTGGGTGCTTCAAAATCCTTTCTAGAGCCCAGGATTCTTTCATCTGGAGGCAGGCATCACATTTCTGCAGAGACCTGCTCCCTGCTGTGTTTGATCCAGACTCATATCTCAATTAAAGAAGAGGAAGGATGCGTCCTGGAATATCTTCATGGCAAAAGAATTCTAGGGGAAACCAGACAGATGATTACCCTCCAGGGTAATTGTTATCCCTGGCTAAGCATCTATAACTCAGTCAGACAGGGTGGTGCACACCTGCAATCCCAGAACTTGAAAGGCTAAAGCAGAATAATTGCAAGTTCCAGGTCAGCCCATGCTACACAGTGAGTTCAAAACCAACCTGTAGTCTATAGCAGGACCTTCTCTCAAAAAAAGAAAAATTGTAATTCCTCCCAGGAAGAGCTAAATTCTTATTTTCCCCTTGGATAGAGGCCTAGTAGGTGATGCACTTTGGACAAACACTCCTAAAATCAACAAGTTGTAGTCACATGAGCATAAGCCCAATCTGGGCCCTTCCATGCACATCAACAAGCCTGGCAGGAGGCATGAATAATCAGCCGCCATCTATGAAGGAATAAGCCCAGGAAATCTGGCCAAATGCACTCTTCTATATCACAAAAATGTCCTAAACAGAGGACAGAAATACTCATCCCAGGGCTCTCTGAATGTAAGCCCATTTCTGAGCCCCAGGATTATTAGTATTTTTCAAGGACTGTGCTGTCTGCCTCAGGCCATCCAAGAATTTTGGACCTAAGTATCTTAATGCTTTATATAGAAAATTGATCTAAATCCCTACTTGAACAGTTTATTTCGAAAGAGAATCTGACAGCCCTAAAAGAGGTTTCCTGAAGAAATGATAGAAATAGCAGATCTACCCCTCAATAATCTTATTTAAAAATACAGATTCTCATCTACCAGGTAAACTGGTGTTAATGAATGGAAGAAATGTCTAAAAGCACCTGTGACCTTCGGAAAGTCACTCCCTCTGACGGGGGCATCAGTTTTTCAAAAGTAAATTTCAGTGCTAATCTTCTATGGTCCTACCTAAAGGCTGAGCCTGTCATTTCAGATCCTTGCAGGAGCTGCTACAGTCCCCTGAAACTACCAACATGATACACCTAGATGGGAACTTGGTCTACAGGCCCATGGATCAGGACCATGCAGCAATCCCAGGAAGAACGTTAGAGGGGACAGTATAGGAAGGTACTGTGTCATCTTTCCTGTTCCATGGTTCTCACTTGTTCTGGTTCACTAATCAGCAGAGATGAAGGAGCCTGTAAGCTGATATCAATTGGATTTTCATTTTTAATCATGTCATTTCAAGATATTTAACTAGCTTTTCGGCCAGAACCACCATCTTCCAGTAATTTGCTAAAATGACTAACACAAAGGGCAAGAGGTGGGGAACCCAGTATGTTTTCCAGGCCTTTTAGAAAACATGGGATTGTTCCTTTGGCCACTTACATGTGAATCTACAAAAAGGGTGATATTGTAGACCTCAAGGGAATGGGTACTGTGCAAAAAGTAATGCCTCACAAATGTTACCATGGCAAAACGGGCATGCTGAGGGTATTGTTGTAAACAAGCAAGTTAAGGGCAAGATACTTGCCAAGAGGATTAATGCACATGTTGAGCATATTAAACACTCAAGTCCTGATAGTTTCCTGAAACATGTCAGGGAAAATGATCAGAAAAAGAAGGAAGCCAAAGAGAAAGGTACCTGGTTCACCTGAAGCGCCAGCCTGCCCCTCCCAGAGAAGCGCACTTTGTGAGGGCCAGTGGGAGGGAACCTGAGTTGTTAGAACCATTCCGTATGAGTTCATGGCATAAACTGGGGGAGTTGCTCTGCCATTCAGTACCTAATTGGCAGCTTAAGTGCTCTAGGTCCCATGTAAAAATAAAATCACCCTGTATTGTAAGGGTGGATTTCTTAGTTGAATAAGTATGTGGTGCCTTCTTACCTTAGAAATATTTACAGCAGATGTTCACTGTACCTAGTAATTACGTGTAGTCTTTACTCTTCAGTGTTTTTCTTGATGAAAGACATTGCTAAGGTCTTGTGCAGGTGTATACCCAAATATTCAAATATTTATAAAGTATTTATATTGGCTTGAATATCCTGTAAATCATCATGGAAGAAAGATGTATCAAAATAAATGGAAGTCACTTCAGAAACAAGTTTAAGTCCATTTCAGTTAAATAAATTGTTTGAACAACAACAAAAAAAAAAGATATTTAACTAAAAACTATCTTTTCCAAAGTCCACTCATAACTTCACGTGGCAAAGCCACCCACACAGTTTACTCTGGTATCACTACACATCTCAGCAGCATTCTCACAGTGGGCCTCTCTTTCAACCTTGAAACGCTGTCCTCCCCTGGCCTCAGAGATGTCCCAGACAGCCTGACTTTGTTTCAACTTCTCTATCCTTTGTTTCAGCTTCTCTGTCCGATCCTCTCTGGACCCCATTGCTGGTTTCTCTGTATCTACTTAAGGTTACCGTGCCCCTGACTTTTCCTCCTCCTTTCTTCCCAAATCTCTACTGATTGTTAACATTTCGTCTTCAGCTTAGTATCCTGTAGTGTTTTCCCTGCTGTGGGTACCAACCCAGCCACAGGCCTACAAGTGCTTGAGATGAGGTGACTCCTTTTCCTCCAATAGATGGAAAATTACTTTAAGAATAGTTTCTTGTTTAAAGCTTTCTTTGCAGAAAAGGATACATACTGCTACTTCTTAAAAAGGTGACATACTCTTCAAAAGACAAAGGAAACTTATGAGCAACAAGGTGGGGCTCTGTAGATACCTGCTCTTGTTATATGCACATTCTTTAATTCATTTTGTGCACAGAAATAATATGCCCGTGAACCCAAGGGATCCATCCTTTGTCAGAGATCTTGTCAGTGGATCCCCTGATTTAACATCACTGAGAAGAGAGAGTAGGACCCTACCTACTCTTCTATGTTTGTTGACTGAAGAAAGGAAAGAAGAAGTCATAGTTCTGCACTGGTTATAAACTAAAGGGTCATTAAAACATATGTGTATATAATCAAGAATTATAATTTGAACACCAACTGTCTGCAAGAATCCTGCTATGCATGAGATATAAAACCAATGCCATGTCCTTCTCAAGACCATTTATCTCAGGAGCCCGGGTCCTCCTTGCCTCGAAGGGCTCAGTGCTCCTGAAACAAAGGCCAGGATATCACACACATTCGCTGTCCTGAGCCTCCCTCCCAGTCTCTCAGTTCTTTCCCCTCAGTGGCCCTCCAGCCTTACGGCCTTCTTGGCCCCACTTGCCTAAACACGTACAATGTTTTCTTTGTTACTAGAAGCCTTTGGAAAACAAATATGTGAGTGACAAGAGCAAAGAGCGTAGCTGGGAATTATTTCTCAGAAATCACTTCTGAGAAAGAATATCTAGCCCTTCCCCTCTTTCGCAGGATTGGAGAAAGACAGGAACGGACACAGGAGGAGGAAGTCCACAGCCTAGAGAACATGACCTTTAAATTTGGTAAGCCCCCTAACGAAACTCCAAAGCTGTCCTTTTTAGGGTGGGTTTCTCCAACATGGAATCTTACCAGAACTCCAGTTTCATAGGCCTCCTAATCCCCTCTTCCTGCCAAGCCTCCTTCTATACAAAGGTGAAGAACAACCCCTGCATTGAGACACAGCTCCCCCAGCCAGGGAATGAGCAATGTCTGCCCACGCAGGATGCCTTATTATCAGCAGGAACTAACAGATGGGTCTGTTCTACCTCCTCCAGGCAACGTTTGGGCGCTTCCCCACCTCTGACCTGGAGGCAGAGCCAGGCCTCCGCAGAAATCCCAGGAGAGGTAGGGCCTTCCTTGTCTCTGCTCCCTATGTCAAAATCCAGTCCAAATGGAAGCTTGTAAAAGCCCTTTCATAACAAGGCTGCCTTTATACACCTGGCCTTGGCTTCTTTATTATCTCCACGTCTTATTGTCTTTTTAAATCACAAAAAACAAGCAGCAACGTATCAGGAGTTGCTTTGTTATCTGCTCTTATTCACTAAGTGCTGCATTTTCAGATTCTACATTTTTCCCTTGAGAAAGGGACATAGACGCCTTCCCAGTTGGACCGAAGCCCTGGAAACCTCACCTTGTTTCCAGCTACCTTGTTGCAGGTCACTTGGTCTCATTCCATTTTCAGTGGAAGGACAACAGTCTCTAAAGTGTGACCTAAAGAGTGGCTCTTGGTCTTTCTGGGAGCAGCCAACAGAAGGATGGCTGAGGGTGGAGCATGGGACCAGAGATGAGGGAGCAGGATGAAGAGATGTTCTATGGGGTTGGACCCCTCCTTACAGGTGGGAGCAGAGGTGTCTGCTGTTTTATGAGGTGGGCAGTAGTTGAGTAACTGAAGAAAAGGATAAGCCAGAGGAACAAAGCTTTGAGCCATTCCAGAGTGGCAAGGCAGATAGGCAGTTATCAAACCATTAAAGATTTGCTAAAGTACAAACTCTGTCTAGACCAGACTGATTCAACAGGCCTGGGGTGGGATGACATGGGTGAATCTGTATATTTTTTTCAGTTTCTCAGCTAGTGCTAATTTTTTTTTCATTTTTATGTATTTAGTACAAGGTCTATAGGGTTTCACTACACAGATTGGACTCATAGTGATTCTCCTGTTTTCAGCCTCCCAAGCACTGGGATTACAGGCATGTGCCACCATGCTCAGTCCCATTCACCTTCTCAGCAAGCCCCCAGGGGTGGGGCCAGCACAGCATGTCAGGGGTCAAACCCCTGGGTCCCTGCATCTGCCTAAGCAGGCACTTTAATCTGCTAAGCTACCTGGCTGTTCCTCTCAGCTGATGCTAATTTAAATGATCTCCATTGCTGTTGGAGAAGCAGTGGTACAGGAGGGGGTGGGCTGGATTATGGACTATGCCCAGAGGGATTTGCAGGAAGTGTGTGCCTCCTCAGAGGCCCAAAGACAAGCCAAAGATTAGAGCCCAGAGCAATGGTCATGGGCAGCTCGCAACTTGAGGGTTGGGTCTGGAGACCCAAAGGAAGCTCAGGACCAACAGCCTCGAGCAACTGCTGCAATGAGTAAACTTCAGAGGAACATCTGGAAGTCAGGCTTCTGGCAGATGGGACACAAAAGGATGGCAGAAGCCAACGGGGTATTCATATCAGATGTAAAAAAAAGCAAGGTAGCCTGGCTCCTCCCACTACAAAATGAGCGTCAGTTAATGGGCAGTATGGGTTCTACGGAGAATTTTATTTACTTCAGCAGAAATTGTGGCAAGCATAAATGTTTCAAGGAAGCCACAGTTCAATTATTCTATAGGTATTATTTCACTGTAGATGATCCCAGATTCTGAGAGATTCTAAAGATGGCAAACTCTGTTACCAAAGAGCCTATAACATAATGAAGGAGACAAACCTAACACATAAAGCATTTTAGAAAATTGGTTAATTAATAAACATGGGATGAGAGTACAGTAATTAATTGAACACTACCTAAAGTACAAATTGGGTCCTGAAAGGCCACGAAGAAGCTCATAGCCTAGGCAGAGAGGGTCATGATAACTGTGATTTAAAGTCTTTACCACCTTTCCTGATTAGCCTCTTGCTCTAACAAACCTGATCATTCTATACAGTCACATCATCTAAAAGTAGACATTACAGCTCCCCTTACAGGAGCAGATCCTTCTACCACTTTATCTTTCCTGCCAAAGTCCCTTGGACCTGGCCTTAAGTACCACTTCAGGATCGACTTCTGCTGTCCTTGCTGACCACTCTCAACATAAAGATGATTTTCTTTTATTGTTTTACTTCATTTGTTTTGGTTTAGGTTTGGTTTTCCTGTTTTGTTTGCATTTGATATAGTTGTTTGGTTGGTTGGTTGGTTGGTTGGTTGGTTGGTTGGTTGGTTGGTTGGTTGGTTGGTTTGCTTGCCTGCTTTGTGTTTTAGACAGGGTCTCTTTATGTAGCTCATGTTGGACTCTAACTCTTGATCTTCCTGCCTCAGCCTCCCAAAGGCTGGGATTATAGATGTGCACCATCACACTCAGCACTATGACGACTTCCAAACACCTTCCAACAATCTTGCCGTTAGTTATCTTAAATATGTAATCATGCCTGTCTCAGTTACTCTTCTCTCATTGCTGGGGCAAAATACTTGACAAGCAAAGTGAAAGAAGAAAAGATTTATTTAGCTCATAGATACTGGAGGTTTCAGTCCATACCCAGCCAAGTCCAGGGCAGAGCAGCACATGGCAAAGAGCAATCCTGCATGGAAGTGGCAGAGAGCAGAAAGTAAAAACCAGAGGAAGCAACAGTGGCTACAGAGAGCAAGTCCATCTCCCTTATATTGTCATATTCACTCTATCTGCCCCAGGCTGAGTGTAGCACTCACACCCATAATGCCAGCCCTGGATCAAGAATTAATCACAAAGTCTAGAAGCATGCCCCATGACTGCATGAGGGTTTGGGGGCACAACTAGACACAAACCGTAACATTCTGTCCCCAGACTCCCAAAGACTCATACACATTCCTTTGTGCAAAAGGCATTTTAGTCCATCTCTAAGAGTTGTCAAAGTCCCAACAGTTCCAGTACTGCTGGAAAATCCAAGTCCCAAGGCTCCTCCAAGACCTAAGGCAAACTCTTAGCTATGATCCCCTGTACAAATGAAAAGTTAAACACTTCCAACATGCAATGGCACAAGATAAACATTACCATTCCAAAAGGTATATATAACATGGGAATACAAAGCATTGGAGCCAAAGCAATTCCAAAATCTGGAAGGGCAAACATTAAATCCTACAGTTACATGTGGAACCACCAAAGCAATCTGGCAGATTGTGAGCTCCATGTGGCTCTGCCCCTGTGACACTCTTGGTGATGGCTCCGTGGCTTCTCTCTTAGGCCTGCTTTGCTCCCTTCTTGCAGCTTTTTTTTAGATGATCCATATTCCTGGCCTTTTCAGTCTCCCGGGATTTCCACTAAATAGGCTTTTCATTATTGGCTTTATACTCTGCCTGCTCAGGGGAAAAATGTCTGGCCTCCCAGGCCTTCTTCTGAAATTGAATTAGAAACCTTCTCAACCTCAGAACTCCTGCATTCTGAATGCTCCCAAAACCAATGCCACATGGATGATGCCAAGGTCTCCTGCCAACTGGAGTAGTAGCCAGGCTTCCTTCTCTCTTGGCTGTAAGGGTCGAGTGCCTGGGTCATTGAGCACTCTGACACTGATTCCAAAGAACAAATTCTCTATTCCAGCGCCATTCTGAAACCTGGTGTGGGAAATTCTGGTCAGAGCTCAGACGACCAGAAGGCTGGTAGAAATGGAGCTCTTAGCTTTTTCCCCAAGGCAAAGTCCCTGACCTTTGAAATTCTGAGAATATAAAGGGTGGAGACCTGCTTCCTCCAGCAATGCCCTCAGGCCATCCTTTCCAATCTCTTGTTCCTTCCAGGCAATAGAGATCCTCTCAGCTCTATCTTTGCATTCCACAGATTTATCGGAGCTTCCTTTCTGGCCAAACTCACATTTTAAATCATCCTTCTGGGTTCTCTGTTCTTGATTCTCAACATAAATCTGGCTAAAAGCCATGCCACTGCCTCAATATTCCACTGTTTTCAGATTTCTTTTGTAAGATTAATCAGTCCACTGTGCTTAATCTCAGTCGTAAGCAAAGTCTCTGGACATGAATAAAATGCAAACAAACTTTACCAAGCCATAACAAATATCGCCTGCAGTCCAACAACCAATGCAGTCCTTCTTCCCAGAAGAAACCTCCCCAGCCCGGTCTTTACAGGCAGGATTTCTATCAGTCTTATGAGTTCTGGCCAGAATCTCCTGTACAGAACAGCCAAAGCTGTTTTGGTGCTTCCCTTGTAGGAAACACCTCCAAACCTTTCCTATCTCTTCCCATAAGCAATTGCTAGAAGCTTGTAATCCAAATGGCCAGGGTCAGCCACAGCAACAACTTCACTTCTCTAGTACCAAATTCTGTCTCTGTTACTCTTCTCTTATTGCTGGGACAAAATGACCAACACCCAAAATTAAGGAAGAAAAGGTTTACTTAACTCACAGTCACTGGAGTTTTCAGTCCATACTCAGCTGGCTCTAGGGCAGAGAAGCACATGACAGAGAGCAACCTTTCATGGAAGTGGCAAAGAGCAGAGTAAAAACCAATGGAAGCAACAGTGGCTACAGAGAGCAAGTCCATCTCCCTTATATTGTCATATTCACTCTATCTGCCCCAGGCTGAGTGTAGCACTCACACCCATAATCCCAGCCCTGGATCAAGAATTAATCACAAAGTCGAGAAGCATGCCCCATGACTGCATGAGGGTTTGGGGGCACAACTAGACACAAACTACAACAATGCCCCCTAGTCCATTCCTTTCATTCAGGAATTGTAGCATAGCATTATGGGCAGCTGATTCTTAGGATTTAGACAATGGAAAAGAGAATTCATACTCTCATCAGGGAGAGAGCATATGGAGGGGGATAGGAGAGCTGATGTGTAAGGAGTTATGGTCAGAGATGAGAGCCCACAGTTTTGAGACCAGTGTGATGTCCTCCATTTCAATCAATTTATCTCCTAATCTGATATCTGTAAGGAAGGGCAACAACAGCTGTTTATAGACTCAGATAAGGTAGTCCTTGGCTTGAAGTACTGTGAATACAAGGCCTTCTACATCTTGATGGGACCAAATGGGATGGCGCAAGCTTAAGCACAATTGACCATGCATAGAAAGTCTGATGAAGCTGATCACTGATGTAAGACCCCAAAAGTCTGTCATGGTCTTGGTCCAGAACAGATTTCTGGAGTCACATTCTTTCTGAGCTTCATCTGAAGCCCCAAATCTGGAGATCTGGAACCAATGGGAACCCTGAATTCATCGCTATATGATCACCAACGGGCTTTGTAAACAGGTCATGATTCACACAAGCACCCATGTCTGCGTACTTCACCACATAGCACTGGTTCAAAAGCTATCTAATACCTGTAGAGTTAGTGATGTGTTGCTTCTCATTTTTTCAATCTTTGTGTTTCTCAGATATACAAGCCCAAGCATCTACACACATACACACTCACACATACACATACACACAAACACACACACACACCCTTAAGCTAGATAAAGGCAGAAACAATTTCTTATATGTGAAGAATTATTTACACAGTAAGGCTTCATGAACCTATGCTAACAACCAAGGTTCATGGTATCAAAATAAGCAGTGCTATTGAGAATCTCAGCCATAGGGAAGGTCCACAACAGATGCCAAGTACAAATATCTTCAGGGCCCCTCATGTAGGGATGGAACTGCATGTAGAAGTGGAATTTCACCTGACCTTTAACACACAGGTTCAAATTAATCAGAAGGAATAAAAGAAACTTGTCAGTTCCTATATCTCCTTAATTATACCTTCAGCTAAGTGTCCACCATGATGGGCACATCTATGACCAATCGGCAGTCACTCGCCACAGTCCAACTTGGGAATTCAGAGAATATCGCCTAGACCTACAGCTTGATTGGAGAGGATAGGCGGTGACAGACAAGTAAGGATTGGTAAGAATTACCTCTTTTACCTATTCTCTACTTCTTCATGGAGCCCTTATGGGTAAAGATTTACAGAACATCAGCGCAGGCTCCCTTTTCTTTTATCTTTTAATGGGTCAGACTTAGTGGGTTCCCTCATTCTCACCCTAACATCACTTGATATCAGCAAAGGCTCTAGGAGAAGGCCTTGCAGTACAGTGACCCTGCCTCCTTCACATGAGTGTGAGAGCTCTCAGGAGGCACAGCTTGCCCAGGGTTTTGGTTAATGAAACTGCATTTCGGAGTCTAAGTTTCAGTTGAAAATACTTCTGTACAGGAGGTAACCAAACCCTCACTCAAAAATATTATATCTACCTGGTATATCAGTAGGATGTATCATTTCTCCCAGAAATACAATGTGCTGGAGTGAAAGAGACTTGAAAAATAAAGATTCCCTAACTTGTTATGGTCCATAAACAATTTGAGGAAACTAAATATCACTTCTCTCCAGAAAAAAACTGCCTGCCATTTTGGCAAGGCAGCTGTGACATGATCACAGAAAGAGGACAAAGTTGCCCTGTCTTTGACTAAAGGCCACAAAGATGAACAACAAAGAAAAAGAGCAAAAGACTGTTCTGTTGAGCCAATGGCCACCCAAATATGACCTTTAACTTTACCAACAGAAAAGCAACTACAAGAAACTTGGCAGCTCATAAAGAATGTTCCTTCAGGTATGTGTGGCCTTTTCCTCACTTTATCATGGCACAGAATTAACATAGGACTGAAAGATATGTGCCCTTTCCTGTTTTGTTTTAATAGCAGACTCAGAACACAGGGTACAGTTTTGCTGCTGTCTTTAGAACTGTCCTTGCTTTGCCCTCTTGGGCCTACAGCCAGCTTGGCATTTTTGGCCAGACACAGACACCCTTCAATCCTAAGAATGCCCAGGAACCAACAGACCTAGGTGGTTCCTAAGCTTATTTCCTGCATTCAGATTCTGGAGTAAAATCCCAGATTGGCCTTGCTACAAAGGCTGGAAGGTAGAAAAGGTGAAAAAATTCTCTAAGATGTTTCCAAGTTTTCTATTTACTGGGTAGACAGCAGGCCAATAGCTGTTTGGAGGAGCTAGCTGGCTGGCAGCAGTCTCCTAAGAATTTCCAAATAGCAGGACCTGGCCTAAGGCAGGGAGTACCTGGAAGGCAGGAAGAAAGGAGAAAAGTAACAGATAATTTATTGGCGTCCTTGTCAATTTAAGACTGTAATGGACAGCATGACCAAAGCTATCTTGCTACTGAAATAGGGAAATTAGCCAACAGCGTTGTTCAATAGAGCTGTGAGGATGGCAGTTTCACTGGAGTACCCAACTCTAGGCCCACGGTGCAGGTTATAAGGTACTGGGAACCTCCCAGCAAGCTGCCAGGCTATGTGTTCTTTTCCAACTGTATGAAGAGGCAAAGGAGTATCAAAACCAGACAATAGAGACCAGATGCTGGGAAATGCTGAAAGAAATAATGTGACACAGAAGTAAATCAGAAACAAATATTCACTTTTCCCAGAAATATGCAATTAGAGCCTCATGCTCTAGAAGTCCATCCCAGGCCTTGTACAGTAGGAGGGTGCTGGCTAAAGAGGAAGCATAAGCATACGTCATCCATTGCTGGCCCTGGAGGTCAGTAGGTAGAGACTTCTCCCTAGGGGTTGGCAAGGTGATTCAGGAGTATAAGAAGCTGGGAGATGCTTTGTCCATTGAGAGGCATGGGGAGGTGACTGTGAGTTAGCAAAATACCATTGTCCACTAATAGTTGATGTGCCCAGATGTTTCTGTATGACAGCATAATAAAGAATACAGACTTTGGAGACAAAGAGGGACATCTTTGTGTTTATCATAGGAATAATAGTCAGTGCCCCCAAACTGAGCTATGGGGTCTAAATTAGAGCACCAAAAGCAGTTAACATTATGCCTGGAATGTAGGAGTGTTCTTTAAGTGTATTTCCTTCCCCTCTTCATAGCAAGATAAAAAGTACCAGTAGAAGGAACTTAACACATGCTCTCCGCAAACAGAAAAGCAAAAGGTATAGGATACTGATAGTTTCACTCATTGATTTTTCAAGTAAAAGTCTGAGAGTGACAGATAAGAAAAGTAAAGAAAAAGACTGTATACCGCTGGAATTCAAATCAAGATTTTTGTGCTCTGTGTGTGTGTGTGTGTGTGTGTGTGTGTGCACCATGGTGCTGGAGATTGAACCCAGGACCTCATGTATACTAGAGAAGTGCCTCACCACTGGGCTATACACCCTACCAACATTTTGTATTTATTGTTTTTAATTTCAGACACTAAATGTATGGCCCCTGGCTAAGAGCAGAGCATTACTCACAATGCCTGATGACCAAATAACAGATCCAAGACTTTCACTCATAGAAGAGAAGGATGGAAAGAAACTGTGAAGAACAAGAGGCTTGGCAAGAAAGATAAAATCAAAAATTCAGTCTATAAATCATGGGAAGACATAACCTTAAATGGAACACATTGTTTGTGTTCATATTAATGAACTCAGATCCCCATATCACCATGTCAGAGCAAGGACAAAAGCAAAACGAAATACCATCCAAGGACAATAGCATTCACTGGAAAGTCTGATCTCAGAAATTTTCATTGTGACTGGATAGAAGGGAGCTCAACATTGGGATCTTACAAACATGCCGAGGGGGGGAAGTTAAATAATTATAGACCCAACTGATACTCTAGATTGCTGATGACCTTACCCATCTGCAGTACAAATCTTATAGAGGGTACTTGAAAATAAGTAGCAGATACTTTGGCATCCAGCATGTCCTGTTTTGGAACAAAGGGAGCCCTTGCAAGGAGTCAAGAGTGATCTGAACAAGCTGAAATTAAAATGAGATTTGTGATCCGGATCATCTGCTGTCCCATTAGCAATAAGGAACTCATCACTGATGAAATAGCCCTCCCATAACATACTGGTATAGCAGCGGTAAGCCTGGGTGGAACGATGTAGAAGGCCACACACCAAAGGCCGTGACATCATCACCAGTTCAGTCAGTCAGAGGGAACTGGGACCTCCATCGCTGAGCATTCAATGAATTAAAAAACATAATGGAAATCTAGGTGCAGCCAATTACCAATAAATGCTAATATGTAAAACCAGAGACCCTTCTTAGTCCCAAAAGAGGAGGCTTGTCTTGTGCTTCCAGACAGGAAAGTTAAAGGAGAATTAGACCCAGAATTTAATTATAAATATAGCAAAGATCAAAAACTGCACTTCCAATTCTAGTAAATCAGCTATTCTTTTGTTAGGACTGTGGAGGAGAAAAAGTAGGCCCTGGGCATGGGATAGAGATATTCTGAATTGATTCACTGAAAAAATCTTAAAACCCCAAGTCATCTGAGCTCACATCCCTCATCACTTTCTTAAAGATAATCCACCCAATAAAAAAATGGGTATCTGAGTTGAATACACACTTCTCATATGAAGAAATACAAACGGCTAAGAAATATATGAAAAATATTCAACATCATTAGTCATTCAAGAAATGCAAATTAAAACAACATAGAGATTTCATGTCACCCCAGAAAGAATGGCTATCATCAAAAAGTCAAGCAATAACAAATGCTGGAGAGGCTGTTGGAAAAAAGGAATGCTTCTCCACTGTCGGTAGGAGCGTAGATTGATGTAACCAGTAAGGAAATCCGTTTTGAGATTCCTCAAAAAGCTAGGATTGGAAGTCCCATTCAATCCAGCTATTCCTCTGCTGTGTATTTTTTTCAGAGGAACTGAAAACATCACACCACAGCAATATATCTGCACCCATGTTTATAGCAGCACAATCTGTCATAGCTAAGTATTAGAAACAATTCAAATGCCCATCAACTGAGGAATGAATAAAAAGATGTGGTAGTTTTATACCACGAAGTATTACCCATCTCTGAAAAAGATAAACTCAAGACTTTTACAGTCTTGAGTAGATGAAACTAGAGACCATACTCATAAGTGAAATAAATGAGAACCACGTGTGTCAACATTGTATTGTCTCCCAGGGCAACAGCCTGAAAGAGTAAATAGGGTCTGAAAGGCTCAATGGATACTGTGAAAGGGAAAGACTTTGTCCAAAGGGAAAGCCCAACTGGGATGAGGAAAAGGACAAAAGGAAAAAGATATATTCATGTGGATAGACAGGACAGTTCCACAATTGTACTTCTGATTTCCACTGGTCTATTGAACGGAGCTGTTAATGCTTAATTCTTTTCTCTCTCCTTTTTAAAGTCTAATTTTTTTTTTCTGAAAGAACCAGGGATTGAACTCAGGCCCTTGCGCTTAACAGGGAACCATTTATTTCACTGAGCCATCCCCCCACCCTCTCTCTCTCCTTTTTAATATTCATAATTTTTGGCCAGTCTTACAGCCTCATATCTGATAATCTGAGCAACTAATTTGAAGACAATATGCAATATAACAACCATTGTCCAATTCCTACTGTTTTATTTAGTGAAATTGTGTCATTTCTAATGTGTTTGTTTTGTTTTGTCTTCTACTATTTTTTGTATTCGCTTTCAGAAAAATAATGACAAGGAGTCTCGCCTATGAACCAATACAAGCTCCTTCTGGGGCAGTGCAGTTTATCCTCTGGGCAATAAGAGGACTGAGTTGCAGCTGAACCTGCTCAAGCAAGTGCTGGGTTTGTTATGAGAAGAGAGACCTTGTTCAAAGGGGACTACTGACTCCAGTCAGTACCAGTGGTATCAATGAGCACTAAGTGGAACTAGGCCTAAGGGGGATAAATAAAGGAGGGCAAATAAGGGATATAGCACTACTACAAGTCTCTTAGAATATGGGAATCACCCATTGGGTGAGCACCCAGCAAATGGTGTGATCCACTAGGATGGCTCTTGAAAATGAGGGGAAAGTAAGGAATAGCCCAAAACAATAAAACAGAAAGGCCAGAACTGCCATGATATGTAATGGAAGAAGAAATCAAAAGATTTGGAGAAATGGGCAGGAAACGCAGATATAAAGGAAAGGCGAGAAGACTTACCAATGGGGAGGGGGAGGCCAGGAGGAGAGGGATCTTCCCAGATCCGGGAGGGACATGTTGGAGAGCAGCTGTCAGAAGCTCTGCAGTGACTACACTGTACAGTGAACTGGCCATGAAAATCAATAAGTTGTGATCCATTACCCAGCTCATATTAATACATTGATGTCTATTTTAAATGCACTATGCATATTAAGCATTTAATAATTCATCTTATTTATATTTTATGTTCCTCTTAACTAAATGCTATGTAATAGAAAGCAAACCTCCTGACAAAATAGCAAGACCACTGAGTTATCAAGTCTGTTCTACAAAAAGGCCAGGGAAGGGAAACATGCGCTGCCAGTGTCACTAATACATGTGCATGGAATATGCTCTGGAACGTGCTGCTGTCATGGGTGCAGACTGCCTGAGGTGTGATGATGGAAGTAAAGATTATTTTTGTAGAGTAATATTCATTATTACTGTAGTTAACATTGGCACTTATTTCTGACATTCTTTTTTAGATTTTGTGCCTCAATAACCAGTCAGTGTTGAAATTTTTAAGCTTTTTATTTTTTTTTTTTAATTTTTTTTTTCTTTTTTGTCTTTTTTTTGAGACAGGGTCTCGCTATGCAGTTCAGGCTGGCTTTAAGCTCACTTTGTAGCTCAGGCTGGTCTCGAACTCACAACAATCCTCCTGCCTCAGCCTCCCGAGTGCTGGGATTACAGGCATGCGCCACCACGCCCGGCTTAGCTTTTTATAAATAATAATTATTGAAGATGGGGGGGGATCTTTGGCTCCTAGGAAGCCCTCTGAGGCCCCTAACCACACCTAACTCCTGTAGTGATATTGGCATAAGAGGGAGTTAAGATAGAGATGTGCAGAATGACCTGCCGGGCATGTGGGGTGAGGAATAGAAAAACAGAACTGCAGCAGCAAAGGGAACACCAGAAATTCCTCAAAGTCATCCTGTTTTTATGTCCTTACTCCCAGATGTCTAGCAGGTTCTCACAATCTTAGGCATACACAATAAGAGTTTGTTTTGTGAACCAAAAGTAACCTAAAGGCTGAGACTCAATACACATAAAAATGAAGGCCGAAGGCATCAGGACAGCCTTTTGTTCTAGCCCTCCCTTCACTTGCTTGTGTCCCTGCATCTTTGTTTGCGGCCAGTGCCTGTAAGTCTTTCCTAGCATAGCGAGAAATAGTTGAAGAGTCATAGTTAAAGGGTGGAATCATGGCCAGGGGCCAGATCCTTCAAGATGAGAGTCTGGGTCACCTTCCAGAGAACAGCCTAGAGCAGAGCTATTAGCCAACTAGAAGGGGAATCTACAGTGAGACACAGATTCTGATGAGATGTGTGCCTCAGCCTTCTCTTGAATATTTCTTGGAAAAAGGGAAACCAGAATTGTAGAGGAACTCTTCCTAGAAGAAACAAGTATACCAGATCTACGAGTAAAAGATTTCAGCCGGGCGTGGTGGCGCATGCCTGTAATCCCAGCACTCGGGAGGCTGAGGCAGGAGGATTGTTGTGAGTTCGAGACCAGCCTGAGCTACAAAGTGAGCTTAAAGCCAGCCTGAACTGCATAGCGAGACCCTGTCTCAAAAAGACAAAAAAAAAAAAAAAAAAAAAAAAGATTTCAGTTTTTTCCCATTTAGAATTATATTAGCCTTTGGGTTGTCATAAATGGTTTTTATCAAATTGAAGTAGAGGTCTTCTATTCCAATTTTCTGTAGGACTTTGAACATGAATGAGTGTTGGACTCAAAAGCTTTTTCTGCATCAATTAAGATAAATTGAAGCACCTATAATAATTGAATGCCAATAGAATACCCATCTCTCACAGGACTAAGCAAAAAAAAGGGGGATACAAAGGAAGGACCATTCTGTATTTGTATATACAGAACAGTTAGGATAAATACGCAGCTACTTTCACATAATTCTATGAAAAGAAAGATTTGCACTAATAGTGTTTGGACAGAATACTCTATCTGCTTCTTGGACTATGGATAACCACTAGGAAGATAGCAACATAAAAAGTATTAATTAATGAAACTATACTATAAATCAGCTTTAAAAAAAAAAGATAGGTATTCAGCTACATTCTCTTAATTCAATGAACAGAGGGATCTGCTCTAATAGTGTTTGTCAATAGAATATCATGTCTGCACCTTGTACAAATAACCACTAAGAAAACAATACACAATGTACTATTTAATCTGTTCAACTAATTTGATTTGAAACTCTCTCATTGCTATTTGTTCTTCAATAAAATTATGCAAAAAAAGAAAATTTAATAGCGAAAAAAGAAACAAGTATAACTTCACTTATATGAGAAACCCAAAGCATAAATAATTTTTTAAAAGATAGACAAAAGGAACAAGTGAAGGGGTCTAGAGAGATGGGTTGGGGTATAATAATAAAATTGGAGGGTAATAATAAAATGAATTAAGATAGATCAAGTACTTGTTCCTGTGCCCTAAGATGAATGTGAACACTAAGCAACTGAGACCTGCTAATGAGCAAAGAAAGAAGAGATCAAGTAGGCCCAAGAAGTACAAGAGATGGCTAGAGCGGACGCTGTGGTACGCATCAGCTGCTCTTCTTCAGTTCTGAGAACTTATTCCCACACTACCGGGAGGATTAGCAGCTGGTAGCTAATGGCTAAACCTTTCATTGGAAACTGCCCTGGACCAGTAGGCTAGCTCCCCTGAAGTCATTCATTTCCATGAGAACGACCTGCAGTCAGTGAGTGGTCCATGAAGGGCTACAAGGCTCAGCCCCTTCCTTGAGTATGGGAAAAGTTTACATTGACCTCCAAGCCCCAGAACTCCCAAGAATCAGAAGAAGCCATTCTTACAATTCATCATGGTTCTTCTTTGTCCAATCCTTTCCCCCACTGTTATGGTTTATATCTAAATGCTCCCCAAAAAAAACCTTCTTAATCTCATACACAGGGCTTTTGGGAGGTGGCTGGATCATGCGTAGATGATAATCAATTAATCCACTGATTGCTTTAGCATAGTTCTGGGTGTGAGTGATGGACTCATTGAAGAAGAAAGACCCACCCTGAGATGACGTAAACCAATAGGCTAGTGGCCTGGTTGGAATAAAGAGGGAAAGAAAAAAGTCTCTCTTATCTCCTGCCTACCTTGCCACAAGCTATTTCTCTTCTGCCATGCACCCTGCTTGGAGCAAGCTGATTCTAGCCTCAGCACTCTACAAAACTGTGAGCTAAAGTGAACCTTTCCTCCCTTAAATTGTGTGTTTCAGATAATTTGTACCGATAAGGAGAAAGTAACTGCCCTGACATGGATGTTAGGGGTTCTCCCTAATAAATATCCTACACACAAAGCTATCTCAAGGACATACCTTGACCCAGTAGTCTCACATCTAAGGAAGTCAAAAGAACTAAAAAGATAGGAAATCATTTTGGAGTTTGCTGTTGTGACATCATAATTCCTAAAAAAAAAAAAAAAAAAAAAAAAAAGTTGCTGCTCAGTGGACAGAGTTGACCCAGCAGACAGGATTTGGCCCAGTGTGATGAGTTCAGTGGCATGGTTCTCAGAGGAGAGGCTGACACCTGAAGCTGGGACCACTAAGCTGAGGAAACTGCTAGGCCCAACAGGGCCCAGTCTGAGGCCCAGGCCTACAGGAAGATCCTTATAGCATGAAGGCACCAGGCAGTAACAGCTGAACTAGTCTTCCTAGTGGCCTCCAGGTATATAAAAGAGAGGTGCCCAGGCAGAACTCAGGGAAACTGGTCTACATGCAGATTTCCAATTTATGATCTGCTTTGCTACATAGCTATAGTGATTGCTCCTATGGTCTAAAATACAAAACCATTAGATACAAAGTTCACCAAGTTCTAAATTTCACTCACCGTTATTAACACTGCTGATTGTACTGTTGTAACTAGAATACCATATCTGCCTTAACTACATATTCTCCCTTGGGTAATAATATCAAGAAGAGCTGGGTTAACAAACTCACCAAAGCCCTATAGTATGAGATAGAGGACAGTGCCAAACAAAAACGAATATCCCACCATCAGTAGAGAAGGCAAAATATTGGAATACAACAAAGCAAGAACCTCTGACACAGAAGAGATACCTAAAGAGTAGACTGGTTGCCAGGAGGGTCTGATTGCAATGACACAGCTACCTATATCAAATGTTCACAAAAAAGTATCACAGAAATCAAAATAAAGAGTTCTCTCTGAAACAGAAAATGACAAAATGAAAAAGTAAAATGCAGTCTCAGACCTTGAGACCACCCAGGAGAAATCCAGGAGGCACTTATGTGGAAGAAATGGTTACACAACTGAAATCGCTGAAGTAAAGAAACAACTGCAGAAGGATATAGAGGAAATAAGGTCAGAAATAATCTCCCAGTGGGGCTGGGGAAATAGGTCAGTGGAATAAGCACTTGTCTGCCAAGGGCAAGGGCCTGAGTTCAATAGCCAGTTCAGCCAAAAAGAAAAGACAGCAAGACTCTCCCAGGGAGGGCCAGAGAATAAGTGTTTTCCTAGCAAGTGCAAAGTCCTGAGTTCAATCCCTGGTACTGCAAATAAATAAATAAACAAACAAACAACTAAATAAATAAGAAAAAGACAAAGAAAGAATCTCCAAGATAAAAAGAAAGAAATGGTAACTACAATGAAAGAATTACTAAGCATTTCTAAAGAAACCATTAATTTTTTTTAAAAAAATAGAGGAGAAGGGCTGGGGAGATAGCGCAGAACTCAAAATTCCTGCCTGGCAAGCAAAAGGACCTAGGTTTGATCCCCAGTATGGCATGCTGTACTGAAACTGAAATCTGGGGCACACTGTACTGACCGCTAATACAAGGCATAGTGGTACACGTCTGTAATCCCGGCTCTGGAGAGGCTGAGATCTGAAGATCACTATGAATCTGAGCTACATAATGAGACTCAGGAACAAACAAACAAACAAATAAATAAATGAAATATGTTTAATAATTCTAGGGAGAAAGAAATAACAATGAGACAGGTTTAAAACTGATTAGTAGGACAGTTTCAATGTAATTCAGTTGTGCCCTAAACTTTCTGATCAAGGAGATTATGGAGCCACAGAAGAATGGGATCAGTGACATATAGTGTGCCAAAGGAAAGTCACATGGAGAGAAAACTTTCTCACAGGCTTTCACAGAGCGCAAATTGGTTAAGATGGTGGTGACTCATCCTCCTGGATGACACTGACAAAAGATCTACAAAGTGAGGCCCAGGGTTACAGGATACACCCTGAGGGGACTTGACTGACCTTATCAGATACAAAAGTTACATTTCTTATTATATAGGTCTTACTTTATTTTGGTCTTAACAATCCAGCAGAAAAGTAAGAAAACAAAGTATATAAAGTAAAGCCATAATAATATGCTGAGCTGTAAATGGCTCTAGTCAACAACGTCTGTGGATAATCCACTACTATTATGGACTGTTAGACTGTGTTGGAGTGTTTCGCTGAATTCAAGCACCTATAATAATTGAATAACAATAGACTAAACAAATAAAGGGGATACAACGGAAGAACCATTCTGTATGTGCATATACAGAATAGAATCAATATGTAGCTACTTTCATGTAATTCTATGAGAAGAAAGATTTTCACTAATAGTGTTTGGACAGGATATCCTGTCTGCTTCTTGTACTATGGATAACCACTAGGAAGATAACAATGCAAAAACTTTAATTATTGAAACTGTACTATAAATAAGCTTTAAAAAAGAAAAGGTATTTAGCTACATTCTCTTAATTCAGTGAATAGAGGGATCTTCCCTAGTAGTGTCTGTAAATAGAATATCATGTCTGCACCTTGTACAACAAATAACCACTAAGAAAACAATATGCAACGTATTAATTATTGAATCTGTTCAACTAATTTGATTTGAAAGTGTCTCATTGCTATTTATTCTTCAACAAAATCATGGAAAAATAAAACATTAAAAAATTAACATATAGCACATTGCAGTCTTAGTGCTTGTTCATTGTACAAGATGCAGACATGATATCCTGTCCACAAACACTATTAGATTGAATTTTTCCACTAATTGAATTAGAATGTAGCTGTATATCTATCCTAGTTTGAATGTACAGATACAAAATGGAAGTTCATTTGCATCCCCTTTTATTGTTCAGTTTTGTCAAAGAAGGGCATTACATTGTCATTTAAATACTATGGGTGCATGAATTCAGCAAAATAATCCAATATTGTCCAGAGTTCACAATAGTAGTGGGTTTTCCATCAGAAGTTATTGGCAATGTCAGAAGTTGTTGACAGCTCAGCATATTATTATGCCTTTATTATTTATACTTCATTTTTATACTGTTCTGCTGGATGGTTAAGACCAAGGCAAAGCAAGACCTATATAACAAAAAATGTAGCTTTTGTATCTGATAAGGCCAATCATATCCCCTCAGGATTTATCTAGAAACCTTGTACCACTGTTTATAGATCCTTTGTCAGTGTCAGCCATGTGGATGAGTCATGGCCATTCCTTGACCAATTTGCTCTCTGTGAAAGCCTGAGAGAATGTGTTCTCTCCATGTGGTTCTCCTTAGGCACACTCTACATCATCGATCACTTTCCTCTGTGGCGCCATAATCTCCTTGATCAGAAAATTTGGGACACACCTGAGTTACATGATGTTAGAGTACAAATTCTCTTATGTCCTGAGTCCTTATTGACCTTGAAAGGCTACGGCCAAAATGTTGGCTGTCCTTGCAGCCATTCTTTTTCTCTAATTTTTTGTCTTCAAATTTAGGTTGTTAAACTTTCAGAAGAGAAGTTATTCTTTCTACCCTACAACATAGACAGTTGAGCTTAACCTCACTATCTGTCTCAATTTCAAACATCTTAGGCATAATATAGAATGGGTATTTTCCATCAAGAATTGATATATTAACAATTAATTCCCTACAGAATATGAAGAAAAAATTAAAAATATTTTAAAGAATAGGAATAAACAATTACATATTTTACACAGAATTTTAGAAATCTAACCATATACAGCATTATAGTACAGTCCTGTGACTTTTTTTCTTGTCTCTTGTTTTCATTTATTACCCTTCTTTTTAAACAAACATTCACTTGGAAGACGGCATGGCAGTAATTGGTATGTCATGACAAGCAGTACATATTTAGAAGACCAGAATGAGAGGCATTCCAAGCATGACCCTTCTATTACACATTGCTATCTTCAGTGCAGTTGCTTAGTTCACAGGTATCAGCATATACAGTCAGGGTGAGAAGCCTACTAATTAACTGCCTTGTTCAAAAACCTGCTGAAGATTCTCAGGATCATTGCCTTGCCCATTATGCACATATAAATGTATGCCTTTGCCCCTGTCATGTTTCCAAACTTTTTTCCTTGCCCTCTCTTCATTGTCTAATCCTCAAGTACTTGCTTTCCTTTCAATTGTGTTATAACTTTCTATTTGTATTTCTTCTTTTGAGTTCTTATACTAGGGAGACTATAAAATATTTACACATATGGGTCTGGTTTATTTCACTTATGAGTATATCTTCAAGTGACATCCACTTAAATATGAAGTCTTCCAGTTTATCATTCTTTATAGATGAGTAATACTCCACTGTATAAATATATCACATCTTTTTCATCTGTTCCTCATGTGATGGGCATTTGTTGTTGGTTGATTTCTTCATGATAGCCATTCTTTCTGGAGTGAGATGATATCTCAGTGTTATTTTAATTTGCATTTCACAGATGGCTAGAGATGTGGAGCATTTTTTCATATTTTTATTCACTTTTTAAATTTTGTCCTCTGAGAAGTGTGTGTTCATCTCAGATGCCTATTTCTGGGTTGGGTCTTTAAATTTGGGGGCCGTAATTTTTTTTTTAGTTCTTTATAAGCCCTAAAGAGCAGACCTTTGTCAGCATTTTTCCAAACTCGTGAGTTTTCTTTTCACTTTTTTGGTAACTTCTTTTGATGTGCAAAAGCTTCGCAATAAGAGGAGGTCCCAGTTGTTAATTCTTTCAAGTGTTACCCATGTGATTTGATTTTTGTTCGTGAACTCTTTTGTTCATGAAGAACTTATGTCTTCATGAGTTCCTCCTACTTTCCCTTCCAGGTGTTTCTTTTTTAATGTTTAGATATTTAATCCATTTTTACTTTAGTTTAGTGCATGGTGATAGGCCTGGGTCAAGTTTTAGTTTTCAACATGGAGAGAGCCAGTTTTTCCAGCAACATTTGTTAAAGAGGCTATCTTTTCTCCAGTAAGCGTGTTTGGCCCCTTTATCAAAGATAAAGTGACTGAGTGTGTTTGTAGAGGCTTCTGCATCTTTTAAACTATTCCTTTGACCCTCAGGTCTATTTTGTTGCCAATACCATGCTGATTTTAACACAATATCTTTGTAGTATAATTTCAAGTCAGGAATTATAATGTCTCCTGCCTTGTCTTTGTTGCCCAGAATCACCTTTGCTGTTCTAGGTCTTCTCTGGATCCTGATAAATTGTAGGAATGATTTCCTTGGTCTGAAAGGTATGTTGTTGGTAATTTGATAGTGATTGCATTAAATTGGTACAGCAATTTTGGGAGTAAGGCCATCTTCACAATGTTGGATCTTCCTATCCAGGAGCAGGGAATATCTTTCCATTTTCTGAAATCCTCTACAATCTCTTTTTTCACAGTACTGTAATTTTCCTTGAAAAGATATTTGACTTCTTCGGTTAGATTAATTCCAATGTATTTCATTTTCTGCAGTGTTATTGTAAGAGGAATTATTTCTGTAATTTCCCTCTCAGTGAGTTTGTTTTCTGCGTAGAAGAAATCTATTTCTTTCCTGTAATTTTTCACTCAAGGAATCCATCATTTCTCTGATCTCTTCTGTTTTTACCAATGTCTCCTTTAGTAGTTATTAATTCTTTTACAACAGAGATTATTTCTGATCAGATTTCTTCCATATGCTTCTGCGCTTGATGCTTTACTTAAGATGCTACTAATTCAGAGATTTCTTTTTTTATTTCAGATGTTATTTCTGATCTGCATTCCTCTATACCTTTCTGCTGTTGTTTCTTACTTCAGACGAGATCGGGCACGTTCAGGGTGGTATGGCCCTAGACTGTTTCTTACTTCAGATGCTATTGATTCAGACATTTCTACTCTGTGATTCCCAATGTCTTCTGTGCTAGTGTCCACTGCACTTGTTCTGGGTGGGCTTGGGGTCTGAGATTGTATTTTCCTCCTTTTCTTTGTCATTTCATGTAGCACTGTCCTCTGACCTTTGGTGTAGAGCTTTGGTGCGGTTATAACCTTCGCACCTACTGATATTCAGGTGCAGATCTAAAATGTTTGAATTCATCCAGTTGGGTCTGTTTTCAGTCCAGCTACTGTGCTCAGTTCCTTCCTGCTTCAGCCTTTGGGAGTACACCTATTGTGCCTCTCTGGCAAGATATTCTGCTCCTGGATTAGGTGGGTGGTTCTGGTCCCTAGTCTCTCTGTGGGGACTTTAGCTGTAGAGTTTTACCCCAGGCCTGTATGCCAGGCATGGGCTGGGTTTGGAGGGGACAGGTGGGTGCAGGTGAGTGGTTAATCTCTCCCACACACTTGCAGGGCCTGGGCTTGGGCTAGATCTGGAGGGGTGGAGGAGTCCAGAGAATACGGCAGAAGGTCTCACTCATGAGGTGGACCTGGGCTGGATCCAGAGGGTTGGGTGGATCCCAAGAGCATGGAGTAAGGTCTCACTCACAAGGCAAGCCTGGGCTGGAGCCCAAGTGGGCACAGGGGAGCCCAAGACCTCTCCCACACCCTCGCTGGGCCTGGGTGTGGGCTGGCTCTAGAGATGTGGAGGAGTCCCAAGAGTTCAGAGGAAGGTCTCACTCACACTGCCTGGGCTGGATCCAGAGGGGTGGAAGGGAATAAATTAAATATTAAAAATAACTTTAAAGAAAAAAGGAAAACTGAAAAATGGTGGGAGAGCTGGTCAAATAGCTCAGCAGATTAAAGTGCCTACAAGCCAGCACAGGGGCTCAGCATTCAATCACCAGGCCTGACATGCTGGCCCCTCCCCCAGAGAGCGCTGAGACAGCAATTGATGGATGTGGTAGCATGCCCCTTTAACCCTAGCTCTTGGGACGCTATAAACAGGCAGATCACTATGAGTCTGCTGTAATAGTGAGACTCTGAATGCCCTATAGACTCCTAAAAGCCAAAAATACTAAAAAAATGGTGGAAACCTTGAATGATCAATTGAACAACATAGGAAAGAAATAGAATGCATGAAGCAGACTCAAAGAAATATACAAGAAATTAAAAATTCCATTAAAAGAATGCAAAACCATTTCAATGAAAGTGAAGGTAGACTTTCAGACCTTGAAGACATCTTCCCAGCTAATAACAAGGAAAGGAAAAATTTCTTAAAAAGAACAAGGATCTAGAAAATAATAATTCAGTAGCCACAAGTTGATGCAGAGATGAACAACATAAGACTAATAGACATCAATGAAAAAGAAGGTGTCAACACAAATGACATAAAAAGAGTAGTCAGATGTAACAGCAGAAAATTTCCCAAATATGGGGAAACAATGTGACATTCAGATAACTGAGGCATATAGAACTCCAAATAATATTGAACTGATTAAATCTATACCCAGACATATAATAATCAAGATCCCAGAAATTCAGCACAAGGGCAATGTACTAAAAGCAACCAGAACAAAACAGATCACACTTAAAGGAAAACCCATCAGAACAACAGATTTTTCAACACAATCCATTAAAGCAAGAAGAGCATGGAGTGAGATATTTCAAGCCATACAAGAAAACAAATTCCAAATGAGTCTTATATACCCTGGAAACTTCTCTTTCAAATATAATTGGAAAGTAAAATACTTCCATGACAAAGAACAATTAAAAAATTCATATCACCAAAAACAGCCCTACAGTAAGTACTAAAAGAAATTCTAGAAAGAGATTAAAATAACCACAGCTCCAAGAACGACAACAGAAAGAACCTAACAAAGAGCAAAAGGTAAACACAGAAAATATAGGGAACAAACAACAGGAAAATAACATGGCAAACATGAACCAATGCATATCAATTATAACCATCAATGTAAATGGACTCAATTCACCAATTAAAAGAAATATATTGGCAGAGTAGATCAAGAAACAAAATCCAACAATATGCTGTTTACAAGAAACACACTTAACACAAAAAGAAAATCATAGGCTGAAAGTCAAAGGATGGAAAACAATGCTACATGCTTCAAAAGCTCAGAGGAAAGCAGAGCTAGTCATTCTGTTCACAGACAATCTGAACTTAAAACCAAGAATGACTACATAAGATAGAGGTCACTACATATTGATTAGGGAAAAGCTTTAAGAGGAATAGACAACAGTCATAAATATATATGCACCAAATATGGGAGCATCGAGCTATATAAGACAAATTTTAGAAGACTTAAAAAAATCTAATAACCAATAACAGAATCTTAACAGGGACCCTGAACATTCCCTTATCTCAAAAAGATAGGTCAAAAAAGTTAGCAAAGAGGTAGCAGAACTGAACCAAACCTTTGAACAAATGGACTTAGTGGACATTTACAGAGTGTTCCACCAAACAATATCTGAATATACATTCTTTCCAGCTGCACATGAATGTTCTCTCAGATAGCCCACATAGTAGCTGCGGTTTACAGTGCAGTTATGCTAAAGTCCACGAACCACACCATGCACAACAGTCCCAAAAATGGCACAGAAATGGCATCAAGAAGCATCAGTCACAAAGACACAAATCTCTGAAGGGGGTAGACCCCAGGTTCCTTAGGAACATGTGTTTTGCCAAGAAGCACAAGAAGGGTTTCAAGAAGATGCCACGAGTGAACGTGCCAAGGCTATGAAGGCCTTCATCAAACCCACGGAGGTCAAGCCCAAGATCATCCCAAAGGAAGTAAACCGCAGGCTCCCTTGACTTACCTATATCACCTACCCCAAGCTTGGGAAGCATATCCTGTGACCGCATTGCCAAGGGTCTCATGCGTGCTGGCCAAAGGCCTAGGTTCCAGCCAAAGCCCAGGCTCCAGCATCTGCTCTAGCCAAGACACATTCCAGATTCTCCTTTGTCCAAGGCCCAGGTTCCAGCTTCTGCTCCTTCCCAGGATCCCAAAGGTGCCCAAGCCCCCATGAAGGCTCCACAGTGAAAGCCTCTTATCTGCTGATGTAAAGACAGAAGGGCTGGTGTGACCCCTGGGGTGCCATCTCGGGGGAATGGTGTCCTCCTGTGCTCTTTGCACAAATAAACCTGAGGCAGGTTATGCTAAAATAAAACTAATAGACCACATAATAGTACATAGGACATAATTAAGTAAATGCAAGAAAACAAAAATTATAGAAGGTCTATTATCTGACCACAATGCAACCAAATTTGAAATTAACAACAAAAGAAACTGCAAAAGCTTTATAAACACATGGAAATCAACTAACATCCTCCTCATCAACCAATGGGTTACAGACAAATTAAACAAGTAATTATCCACAATGCCTACCAACCAACAAAAATTTAAACACAACTTACTGGAATTTATGGGATGCAGTGAGAGCAGATCTCAGAAGGAAATATATAGCACTGAACTCACACATTAGGAAAACAAACCAAGAACAAATAAATACCCTAAATCCACATGTCTAACTTTTAGAGAAAGAGAAAACCAAACCTAAAACTCAAAGAAGAAAAGAAATCATAAAAATTAGAGCAGAAATCAATGCAATTTTTAAAAAAATACACAGGATTAATGAATCAAAGAGCTGGTTCTTTGAAAATTTAAATAAAATTGATAAACCCCCTAGCCAACCTCATCAAAAAGAGGAAATAAACAACTCAAATTCAAGTAAGAAAAAATGAAAAGGTTACAATTACTACAGATCCTGTGGAAATTCAAAAGATCATCAATAGCTATTTTGAAAATTTTCACTCTCACAGAACCAAATACATACAAGAAATGGACATATTCTTAGATAGGTACAAATTCCCAAAACTGAATCAAGAAGATATAAAAACTCAGAATAACCCAATATCAGACACTGAAATTGAAACTAAAATAAAACACTTACCACCAACAAAAAAAGCCCAGGTCCTGATGGATTCACAGTTAAAAGCTACAAGAAATTTAGAGAAGCTTTAACCCTAATACTCCTAAAACTCTTCAATGAAATTGAAAAAGAAGGGCTGGGGAGATAGCTCAGCGGAATAAGTGCTTTCCTGACAAGCACAAGGGCCTGAGTTCAATCCCTGGTTCCACAAAAATAAATAAATAAATAAATAAATAAATAAATAAATAAATAAATAAATAAATAAATAAATAAATTGAAAAAGAAGCAGTACTACCAAAATCATTCCTAGAGGCAAGTGTTATACTGATACCTCAACCAGAGTAAGAATCAACTAAACAAAAAAATTACAAGCCAATCATGTTTATGCACATAGATGGAAAAATCCTCAAGAAAATACTATCAAATAGAATGCAGCAAACCATCGAGAAGATTATATGCCACAGCAAGGTAGGATTCATCCCAGGGATGCAAGGATGCTCCAACAGATGCAAATCTATAAATATGACACACTAACCAGAGCGAAACCCAGAAACCACATGATCATCTCCCTGGATGCACAAAAGGCTTTTGGCAAAGTCCAACACTCATTCATTATCAAAATCCCACAGAAAATCGGAATAGATGGTCTATACGTCAATCTGATAAAAGCTACCTATGCCAAATACATAGCCAACGTCATCGTAAGTGGAGAAAAACTAAAATCTTTTACTCTAAAATCAGGTATAAGACAAGATGTGCTCTCCCACCACTCCTATTCTATGTCGTTCTGTAAACATTAGCCAGAGCCATTAGATGAAATAAAAGGAGTAAGAATAGGTAAAGAGCAAGTTAAACTATCATTATTTACATGTGATATGATATTATACATGCAAGATCCAAAAAGCTCCACCAAGAAGTACCTAGAATCAATAAACAAATTCAGTAGTACAGCAGGATACAAAGCCAACAACCGAACATCAGCAAGATCTGTCTACTAAGATAACAAATTCACTGAGAGAGAAATTAGAGAAACAATACTTTTTAAAATAGCATCCAAAAAATGAAAATTTTAGAAATTAATCTAACAAAGGTAGTAAAATATTTATACAATGAAAAATTATAGTACACTAGAAAAAAAAAAAACTGACTGAAGAGGATTTCATAAAATTAAAAGATATTCCTTGCTCCTGGATAGGAAGAACCAACATAGTGTAAATGGCTATCCTCCAAAATTGTTATACAGCTTTCATGCAATTCCTAGCAAAAAAAAAAAAAAAAAAAATCATACCTCATAAATCTAGAGAAAACATTCCTAAAATTTATTTGGAAGCAGAAAAGACCTGTAATAGCAAAGGCAATCCTGGGCAACAAAGGCAATGCAGGAGACATTTCAATCCCTGACTTGAAATTATGCTACAAAATTACTGTGAAAAAATTAGCATGATACTGGCCAAAAACAGACCTGGGAATCAATGGAACACATTAGGAGATGCAGATTCAGCGGAAAACACACTCAGCCATTTTGTTTGACAAAGGGGCCAAATATGTTCACTGGAACAAAAATAGCCTCTTTAACAAAAGGTGATGGATACTATGAAGACAAGAATATGCAGTGCATTAATTATTGTAACTGTCCTACTAACCTGTTTTGAAACTGTCTCATTGCTATTTCTTTCTTATTAAAATTAATAAAAATATTTTTTAAATGGTGCTGGAAAAACTGGCATTCCACATGTCAAACACTTAAACTACATTGAGATCTATCGCTATATACTAAATTAAATTCAAAATAAGTAAAAGAACTAAACACTAAAATAGGAACACTAATCTACTGGGAGAGAAAGTATGTGGAAATGTTGAAGGCTTAAGGGTAGGCAGAGAGTTCATGAACAAAAAACAAACTGCACAGGAAATACTTCAAAAAACCAACAGTTGGGATCTCATCTTATTCTGAAGTTTCTGCATGTCAAAATAAATCACCAACAAAGTGAAAAGACAACACACATAGTGGAAAAAAATCTTAACCAACAATCACTACAACAAATCACTTTATTGAGAAATAAAGAACTAAATAAATCAGACTCCCAAAATTCAAAGATCCAATCCAAAATCGGGCACCTGCGATGAATACACACTTCCCAGAGGAAGAAATACAAATGACAAATACATGAAAAAATGTTCCACAGCACTTGCCATTTGAAAAATGCAAATTAAAACAGCATTGTGATACCATCTCACACCAGAAAGAATGGTCATAAAGAAATCAACAAATAACAAATGCTGGAGCGGCTGTAGGGAGAAAGGAACTCTTCCTCTGTTGGTAGAAATGCAGACTGGTGCAACCACTATGGAAATCAGTGTGGTGACCTGTCAAAAACTAGGTTTAGAGGTCCCATTCAACACACCTATACCCTTCTGAGTATTTTTCCACAAGAAATGAAAATATTATACCACAATGATAAATAAGCTACATGTCCATATGTGATTTATTTTGACATGCAGAAACTTCATAAGAAGATGAGATCCCAATTGTTGATTTTTTGAAGTATTTCCTGTGCAGTTTGGGTTTTGATCATGAACTCTCGACCTATCACAGCACAGCTTGTCATAGCCAAATCTTGGAAAAAAACAAAATGCCCATCACCTGAGGAATGGATAAAAAAGATGTGCTATTTTTATACAATGGCGTATTGCTCAGCTAAAAGGAAAGACAAACTTGAGACTGTTATAGGTAAATGGATGCATGTAGAGGCTCTACTCCTAAGTGAAATAAATCAGACCAAATGTGTAGATATAATGGTGTTTCCCTAGTGTAAGAACCTGAAAGAATAAATAAAATCTGAAAGGAGTAATAGATATAGTGAAATGGAAATGGAAATTATTTGTAGTCACTGAAAACTTTCACTGAACATAAGCAATAAACGATAAAGATGAGGAAGGACTTTAGGATAGCTCACCAGACTAAGCACCTGCCTGGCAAGTGCAAGGACCCAGGTTTGATCCCCCATAACAAATACCGTGCCAGCCCTGCCCTGTGCACACAAAGCCAGCCACCAAGGCCCGGCACTGTGGCGTGCACCTGTAATCCCAGTGCTGGGGAGGCTGAAACAGGAGAATCAGTATGAGTCCAAGCTGAATAGTAAGACCTTGTACAAAATACATTTAAAGAAAAAAAAAAAAGATGAGGGAAATGGAAAAAGGAGAGAAAAAAAAAACAAATGGGAAAATCATGCAAGTATATATTCAGGATAACTGAGATGATTGTAGTTCTCATTTCATCATTTTTTTTTTTAAATAGCAGTTAATGTTTAAAATTTCCACTTTGGGCCAGCGAGACAGCTCAGCAGTCTAAAGCACCTGGTTAGGCAAGCTTAGGCAAAGAGCAGAGACAGTGGTTTGATCTCCTTCACCACATGCTGCACCAGCCCCACCCCCGTGGGGGGGGGGACAGCCACAAAAAATAAATAAATAAAATAAAACTTTCACTTTAACTAACTCTATATGCTGTTACGTATAATCTGAACAACAACATCAAAGACAGCAAAGTGCAATACCAAATCCATGGTTGAATACCTGTCATGTTGCTCTTCTAAATGTGTACCATTGCTAATGTCTTATCAGTTAGTACACTCTCTTTAAAATAAATCTCAAATATACATATATATATATATATATATATATATATATGTAAAGTAAAAAATGACAAGAAAAAATTTTAAGGTTTACTAAAAGTAAACATTATTTTTTAATTATTTGACCAATTATGCATACCTATATCTTATTAATCTCAACAGATTCAACAATGAAATATGTAATACAACCGTTGTTAAATTTTAATTATTGTTTTGAAATTCTGTACCATTTGTACTGTGGCTTGGTACTCTGCTTCTGTGTTTGTTCCAGCTATTTGTCTTTATTCTTTAAAATGAAATTAAAATAAATAATAATAATTCTTAAACAAATAAAGAACTTAAATGTTCAAGGGATGGATAATTAAAATCATAATAGGGAATTATTTGTGGTCACTGAAATTCACATTTTCAAAGAATATAGTGACACTGGACAAATTTCATAATATGATTTTAAGTGAAAACAACAGGATCTAGAACTATATAATTATAAATAGGTCAAAAACACATTACTTAAAGAACTGTCATGTGAAACCAACATTTGATGAACCCAGTGATAAGTTATGTGAAAAACTGAAGAAGATAGGTCAAACTATATGTAGTTGAATAAATTATCTTACAACCTGACCTATTTTTAAATAAAATAAGGAGGTAGATTCCCCAGAATTGGATATTTCAAGTAGAGCATAAATGACACTGGACAAGCTTGATACAGAGTGGAATTAAGTATTGATTTTAAAATTATAAGGTACTGTCTTGTCTTCTGTAATTCCATTCCGCAGTGGGTGTCTGCTACATGTGGCTTTGCTTTACTTTCCCTTTGCTTGCTTTGGCGTTTTGTTTTGTTTTGTTTTGTTTTCTTTTGACAACTTAACTCTTTTGGGCATCTGATTTCTTCAGCTTTCCTTGGTGATTCAGTGAAAAGGAATTTGTTTGATCATTCTGTCCTCAAAGCACTACAACTCTCAGACCTGTCTCTTAAGCCTTAGGGAAAAATAATTCATTTTGTTGTAATGATATATAACTTCCATAGTGAAAAAAATGTAAGTAATATATATATATATAATATATATTATATGACTATATATATATTTATTTATATTTATATGACTGATTTGACAAACCAAAGACAATGACAAGGAGGAAGGGGCTTTAATATTTCTCATAGAAAAACATCAAATACTCCATCATAAGTCATGATTATAAGCAGGGAATCTTATAACCAATGGGTCTATGCCCATACCGCCCTGAATGCGCGTGATCTCATCTGTTTTTTTTGTTTTTTTCTTGTGGAACCAGGGATTGAACTCAGGCCCTTTCGTTTGCCAGGGAAGCGCTTATTCCACTGAGCCATCTCCCTGGCCCTTTTTTCTATTTTTTGTTTTGTCATCTGAACTAGTGGAATTTGAAATTATTACTAAAAATTGAATTTATTTACTCGTACCGTACAGGGTCTTACCACACAGCTTAGGCTTACAGTGATCCTCCCCAGACTGAGGTTACGGTCATGCGCTACCAGCCCAGTTTCGGTGGCCAGCACAGCACGCTCCAGGTTCCAGGGCTAGTGCCCCATGTGGTTCCAGGGACGGAGTCCAGGTCCTTCTTTTCACTTCTGGGCTATCTCCCAGCCCCTAAAATTGAATTTGTTTTTAATGTATTTAGTACAGGATCTACAGGGTCTCATGACACAGATCAGACTTTTAAGGATCTGTCCTGTTTTCCAGCCTCCCACATGCTGGGATTACAAGCACAGGCCACCACGCCCAGCCTCACGCCCCACCTCAACATGCCCTGGGTGCAGGGCTGCCTGTAGGCGGGAGGAACCCTTGCCTCTCTGAGTCTGCCTAAGCAGGCATTTCAATCTGCTGAGCTATCTGAAAGGCCCAAATTGAATTACCTTGATGCAAATGATAAGGCTTATCTATAACACTTCAGCATTTCCAGTGACGCTGAACCTTTTACTTTCTTCATTTTTTTAAAAGTTGTGCATCAGTTTTTATATTTTTTGTGTTTTGTAGCTATAATTTAATAAACATTTTATATCCCCAAAAACAGAAAAGAAAAATACTTCAAATTAAAGAAATTACCTTAAAATACTAGCATCAAGTATCCCTAGGCAGGAGTATTTAAACACCTCCCTTAGTATTAAGGGACAAGGGTGTGTTTTTTGAAAATAAGATTTTATACTCAGATAAATTAATTGTGATGTTAAATTGTGTTTCAGGTTTTAAAAAATCCCATGTGCATATTCTTTCACTTTCAGCACAGCCCAACCACACCAAAGCAGTTCAAATGCTTCACTGCCAAGAGCCTGACATTTTCTAGGCCTGAATAAAAATGAAACTCACTTCTTCAGTTCTTTGCCCCCACACAAAATAGCTCAGACACCTGGAATGGGTAACTTGAAGGCCGTAAGGGATGAAATTGGAGGAGGACAACCGCCCCGCCCCTTCTCACCCTCATGTGCCTGCTTGGCTGATGCTCATTCGGAACTGAGCCTGCCTCCCTTGGTCTTCTTTGTATCCCTCCCTTCAGGGAAATCTGTCAGGTCTCTTTTGGTACCTACCCTGCCCCCAACAACCGGGGATGTCTTAGCTGGGCTGGATGAGGAGTTCCTCGAAGCAAAGGACAGGATCTGGGGCTCTCGGTAAAAGGCCAAGGTGAGCAGAAAGCCTCACCCTCCCTTTGCATCTCATTTCCGATTCAAGTGCAAGCTCGTACCCAGGGAGCAGGATTGAGGATTATAAAGACGAAGGGGCCAGGAAGTGACAGCACAGTAGGAGAAGCAACGCAGCAGTGGGCACAGAAGAGTAGAGGCTCTCTCCACACTATCTTCGGAAGACTGATTGAAGAAAACCCACATGTGCCAGGTAGGGTTCTGTCCAGGAACCAAACCAATAAAAAAAAATGTGTATGATGCAGCCAAAGGATGAAGACTTACAGGATCAATGGCTATGTGCACACTAGAGAATCAGAGGTCTCATGGCTGCTTAAAAGTTCAGAATAAGAGAGATCCGTGAGGCATCATCAGTTCACGATCAGAGTGGCAGCACACGGGAGGTCACCCAGTGTGTGTCTGTTTCTGCAAGATTAAAAATACTAGAGTCTGGTGTCCAAAAGTACCTTTCTTCTTTCCCATTTTATTCTGTCCGGATTGCAAGCCTGTGCCACCCACATACTGGGTGGGCCTTCCCCCTCAGGTTGCTGGCCCACCTGTGAATGAATCATCCCCAGACACACCCCGAACCATGCTTGCTAATCTGATGGGTGGCTCTTAATCCCTTCAAGTTTTCATATCACAATTAATAGCCAGGCATATGAAACCAGAATACTGGTGTTTACTCAACAAATATTTTAAGCACTTCCACTGTGTCAATCACTTTACTAGCTGCTAGAGAGAGATCTCTCTGAATACTGCTGTCATAGAAATTGTACTCCGGTGGCTCAGTAGATGTATCAGAAGATTGTCCCGTAGCAACTGGAAGACTTACAGCAATGCCAGGCACAGCAGTGCATGGGCTTCTCCATCCCTGATATCGCCCTGGGAGACTTGAGAAAAGGAAATGTCAACCAGAAGTACCTGATTGTATGGAACGACTGAAGACAATTTGCACAGGGCGCCCCTGTCTACTGTTCACCCTTAACCACACAAGAGGACAATACTGAACTGGAAAAGCAGATGTTAATGATTCCAAAGAAGTGCTGTCATATCAGACTGAGCAAGAGCTTCATGGATACTATAATAGGTAAAATCACCAAATAGATGAGATCAGTTGGCAACTATCCTAACTGTAGCTTCATTATCAATCTCCCAGATAGCACATGCTTTTAATTCTGCCCGAAGTCTTCCAAAAGCCTAGCTATGACATTAAATTATGTCTGGTCAAAACTACAAATGCAGCTTAAGCTTACCAGGAATCCCTCCAGGCTGATCTTCCTTGAGACCAACGGAAGTGGAGTAATGGGCGAAGCATGGACTGGAACCATAGAGAGCTGGTTTTCCAGCCCAGGAACTAATTTGTAACCACAGGTAAATACTAAACTTCATTTAAGCCTCAATGTTCTTGGCCCCGAAATGTGGATAATAATACCTGCCCAGTTATATTTTGGGAAAGATGAAATTCAATCTCTTCATTTCTTAACCTATTTATTTCATCCTATAAGGTGAACCTAAAAAGCTTTGCAAAAAAAGAAAAAGGCATCACCCAAAGAGAGGCGAGAGTAGGGAGCACCTCCTGCAGTCTGCTCTGTGGGAGCCCTGGGGGGAGGACCAAGGAGAGCCCCCCCGGCACATTGTGCACACATCGGGGCGTCACCTGAGCTCAGCCCAGGGTTCAGTGCAAAATGCAGGGGAGAAGCCATCAGGGTAACAGCTCCACTAGAGAAGAGTAGAAATTCCAGCATATTTTTACTTACTTCAAAAGCTCTGGGTTCTGAAAAATCCATTCTGAAAATAATGAAGAAAAGAAAAACATGGCCTTATTTTTGTTTACAGAGGGGAAATCTCTGGGACAATGCAGCCCATTGTTGGGTGATTCCTCAGAGCTGACCTCCACCGCCACTTCCTGTAGAGAGCAGAGTAAGGACGCCTCTCAAGGCCCTGACCCACATCCACCATGGCTTCCCACACGGCCAGCGCACTTCTCCTTGCAGCCCCTCCCTCCCTCTTCCTGCTCTGCACCCAGACAGCCCTATTTTGTTCGCCCTTCAACCTGTCTGCAGAGCCTCAGGGCCCTTCTGCATCCGAGGGAGCTCACAGAAGCCACAGCCCAGGCATGGGGGCCAGGACCCAAGGATCTACAGGACCAGGACATTGATCTGAACTGGCAAGGGGTCTGGGGCTTTCTCCAGACAGTGGCTCTCAACTGAGGTACGTTAGAACCAATTCAGGAGCTTTTAGAAACATACAGATGCCTGTGGCCTCATCGCAAACCTACTAAATCACAGTGGGGGTTGGAGGAGACTCGGCTCTGGATTCTGAAGTTCAGCCATATGGAAAACCCACTGCTCACAGATAAGGACTTTTCTACTAAGCAAGTTGCACACTATGGCATTCTTTAAAGACTCCATGTATGGAGCTGATAAAAAATGGCACTTTTTACTTTTTGCAGAAGTTACACCCTAATATTTGCAAATCAGAGGCTACGTAATATGTACTTTGGGATATTTAAGACCTGTGTAAGGTACCAGTAAAAGATTTTATCATCTCTCAAAATACATTGCAAAGCAAAGGTGAAGGGGAGTGAAAAATGAAAAACATGTGGACATTTGTCCCCAAAACCAGTTCCAGTTTTGCAGTTAGCAAAATAAAGAGTAGTTCAGGTAAAAGTACAATTTCGAAGTAAGTCAAAGACAATGGAATGTCTCAAGCAACAACCAAAAGGCTTCCTTAAAGACTGAGAATGCAAAACAGTATGCTGTCTTGCTTTGCAAAGGGTAGCTGTATGAGAAAAGAGATACAACCGATGTGGCATCTTTACTTGGCTGCAGTATTTTGTAGAGCAGCTCAGGACATCCTCCTTGCTAACCTGGTTCAAACTGGCAGGCGAGTAAGTCGCATGGCCGTGGCACTAACAAAAGATTAGCAAGAAAAGGTGAGGGTGAGGCTCCTTGGCAACTCTCCAGCAAGAAGAGGCCCTTAGAACTTTGCTCTGGGGTCAGGGATTATTTAATTCTGCATTCTAATTAGAAATATGGCAGAGAGGGCCAGGGAGATGGCTCAGTGAAAGAAAGATGGATGGAAGAGAGAGACTGGACGTGGTGGTGTATGTCTGTAATCCCAGCTCTTGGGAGGCTGTAAACAGGCAGATCACCACGAGTCTGATCTAGTAGTGAGACCATGAACACCCTGTAGACCATTTCCTAAAAAAATACAAAAAGAAAAAGAAATATGGAAACGAGGACAAAAGATCATGGACAGAAATCTAAAGAACACTTAGCAGATGGGTGTCAGTTCACACTGAGAGAACGCGGATGATCTGTAAGATTTAATCTCCAGACAGAAAGCTAAAACTATTGCTAAAAAAACAGACAAGGATAAAAGAGCAAATTTACTAGAACCCTTTGTTGCTACAAAAGCAAATGGGTCTAAAAGACTATTTTAAAAAAATGTCCAAAATATCAAGAGGAGGGAGAAGACAGTATCTGGAGCAGCAATCAGACTGCTCGGGAACCAGCAGGTCCCAGGGCTCCCTGGCCCACGTGGCGTTCCAGCCAGGATCAGCAGAAGCAATCGCAGGGCAAAGAGCTTCAAGTCCCAAGAGTGACTGAAAAAGCCGATGGAATCAGACACAGAAGGTTAAATATCACATTTTCTCTTACCTAAGAAATTCAAGGGGCCAGGGAGATGGCTCAGTAGAATAAGCACTTCCCTGGCAAGCGCAAGGGCCTGAGTTCAATCCCCAGTTCTGCAAAAAAAAAAAAGAAAAAGAAACTTAAAATATAAGTAAAAAAACAAAGTAAAGGATAGATTATCGGAAACAGGAAGGTAGATGTCTTAGTTACTCTTCTCTTATTGTTAGTACAAATACCAGACACTCAAAATGAGAGAAGGAAAGGTTTATTTAGCTCAGTTACTGGACGTTTCAAGACACTGGAGGAGAGGCTGTGTCACTGCGGTGTCCTAGCCAGTTTAAGAGTTCACGCCTCTTTAGCACCGCGCCTCGGGCCCTGCCCTAGTCCTCTGGTCCTGTCCCTCAAGCCATTCGTTGCTCTTGCAGCATAATTTACACGAGGCTTTGCGGGGACTACTAGTTACAGACCATAACATTAGACCTTTCGCAGATGGGCAGGGAATCTAGTGATGAAGGAAGAAGGGAGGAAAGAGATGGGCAGAGAAACAAAACAGGATTAGGACTGACATGTGTATAGACCAACTTCCCAAGGTGAATATATTCCTTATGCATCACAAACATGTACTAATTAATACAAAATAAACTTTAAAAAGAAATGTATATTTCTTAATGTTGAAATTTTAAAACTTTATTGTACAAAAGCACTTTTATCCCATAATTCCTGTCCCACTGAAGAAATTCTAGAAGTCTCTCTCTCTCTCTCTCTCTCTCTCTCTCTCTCTTTTTTGGTGAACCAGGGATCAAACTCAGGCCCTTGCACTTGCCAGGGAAGCACTTATTCCACTGAGCCATCTCCCAGGCCCCTTAGAAGTCTTCTTTCATGAGTGTCTCTACAAAGTATGAACAAAAATTGGTGAATTTAGAGCCAGCCAGACAGCTCACCAGACTAAAGCGCCTGCTTAGGCAGAGCAAAGCAGCCAGGGTTTGACCCCAGCGTGCGGTGCAGGCCCTGCCCCCCGAGCGCAGAGACGGTGATTGAGACTGGGCATGGTGGCACGTGCCTGTAATCCCAGAGCTTGGGAGGCTGAAAACTGGAGGATCACTAGGAGTCTGATCTGGGTAGTGAGACTTTGTAGATCTTGTACTAAATGAAAAAATAAAAATTGGTGAAAGCTACTGCCAAGTGTCACCCAATGAACAGGCAGATTCATGAAGACGATATGTTGAGTCCTTACCTCCATTAGTTGGTGCATCCGGCACCATGCAAGTTCTGAGTGTTTCTCAAAGTCAGAGTGATCCTGAAAGGCGAACACTTTGAATTTATTGATGACATCAAAAAGCGAGCCACAAGAGTGCCCCTAAATATACAGCACTCACAAAGAAGACCTCCAGAAAGCATGTTTGAAGCAGGGGGAGCAGCCTCAGGGGGCTCCATGGTACTTACTAACTACATGTATTTTTCTGTAACAAATAACTTTAAATATTCATTGTACTTTTATCAGACCTTATATAATGATCAACAGCTATAGATTATTTCTTCTAGGAAAATAAAAGCCTATAAGACTGATCAAAGAACAAAAAAGGGAGATTAGGTCAAGGGAAGAAAGAAATTTCCACTACTCTCTTTTTTTTCCGGAACCAGGGATTGAACTCAGGCCCTTGCGCTTTCCAGGGAATTGCTTATTCCACTGAGCCATCTCCCCAGCCCTCCACTACCCTCTTTGAGATAAGAACCAGCCAAAATGCTACGTGTTCGTGGTGGCTTTCATCCTGTCTTAGACACTTCGTTTATCTTGTCCCATTTAACTACAGTGGCAGAGCTGTGAGGCAGTTATTGAACGTGGGACTTGGGGAAGCTGCACAACTCACAGGTGAGCGCACCTGTGGATGCATTTGTGGCCTGCTCTGGCCCTCTGTCCTCACTGTTCTCCGTCAGGCAGCTCCCTCCCTGCCTTTCCCACTTCCCCTGCATCCCAGCTTGGCCTCTGCCCCCACACCAGCATCCAGACCCTTTCACTGTGGCCTCAGCAGCAGGGCTTCCTCATACACGGCACTGTATGTGGTGGTTTCAAGAACCTCACTGCTCCTTTGGCCCACTGGAGAGCTGGAGGGCAAAGATCTCCTTCTGCTGGGAGCGCTTCTCCTCTGTCAAAATGCTTCGCACAGAATTCTGTAGTCTCTGACAGTCAGTGAACCTCTGCCCCCTCTGGATCAAGAATCAGACAGAAGGAACAGGAAAGGCACCAGCAGGAGTCCAGCATTTGAAAGGCACGGAGACACGCAAGTGAAGAGGCTGGATTGGAGGTGAGGGTTTGCGTCCAGAGCCCGGCGCTGCCTGAGAGCTGGAGCTGCCTGCCGACATCTCTCTACCTCTGCTTCCTTTAACTTTGTTCTAGAAAGACAAAATAGAGTAGAAGCAAAACCCCAAGAGCCCTTTATGCAGATGGAGACCCTCGTGTAGTTCCCCCCCTTATTTGCTTCTTCAGGGACTATTCGGGCTCCTCCTGGAGTTGGCAGACCGATTCTCCTCCAACACTGATCTTGTAACTGTTTACCCCCAGTGAGCTGAAGGGTCGCAAACAAGCAAAGGATACCCTGCCACACGTGGGCCTCTTTGGGCAAACAAGAAGGAAGGGGTAGTGGGATGAGGAGGAGGGAGAAGTTATCATGAAGTCCAAGACTAAGAGATCTAATCTGAACACTTCCAGTAAAAACAATTCTTTGCTGACTATAAATGAGGCTCTTATGATTTAGACCTCCTGGGCACACAGACAAACTATTAAGGTGCTGAAAAATGAAAACCAAGGCTGGCAGGGCTGAGCCCAAGCAAAAGGACAACAAAGAATTTCAAATGAGCCTTCAATGAGGCATCTCAGTCAGTGTTTGTAAGAGCAGCCGCCACCACCACCACCACAAACAAAGGGCCTGGTGAGCGTGGCCTAAACTCAACTTCTGCCACCGAGACGGATGGGACAGCAGTCCTATTTACTCAGTTTCCCACTGAAGTGGGTGCCTACCACACACGGCCTCCACCACAACAAATGGCTGAGGCTTACATGACACTCTAAATTATTTTGCTATAGCTGTTTTACTAGGACTTTCCAATTCGATCCTTGGATTTCTTGAGACTTTGCAATTCTAGAACAAAGTAGAAGGAAAGAACCAGCTAGACAGAAAGCCAAAGAATGGGTGAGCAGTGGTGGCTGGGCCTCTGTGGCCCCCATCCCAACCCATGCGAGAGAAGAAAGGAAAGAAGCATTGTGCTAAGGCATGCAAAGACGGGAGTTGTCCCGGAAGACAGAAAGAGCGGCAGGCTTGGCACGCAGTCTCCAGAGCCCTGCGTGCTGGGGTTGTGGCTCAGCAGCAGGGCGCTTACCCAGTAGACGCAAAGGCCTGGGTTCGATTGTCAGGAGAAACGAAAAGATAAAATATAATAAAATAAAATATTCTAGGAAATGAAAGTCTACTTTCTAGAATCTGAGATTCTGGGCTGGGGCCACACACCTGTTTTTTTCAGTAAGTTCTTCAAGTGACCTCAAGTGATCTAGCTGGCGTGTGATACTGAATGCTGTGCTGGCCCAAAGCCCCGCATTGAGCCAGGCGCCAAGACTGGGTGTGGTGGCACACGCCTGCAATCCCAGTGCTGGGGAGGCTGAAACAGGAGGATCACTATGAGTCTGAGCTGCATAGTAAGACCCTGTACCAAATACATAACATTAAAAAAAAGATATATATGCAAAATGTGGGTCATGTGCCCACCCCATCTCATCCCAGGGAAACTGTGGTTTCCAAAATAATAATAATAATAATAATTTTATTTATTTGATACAGGGTCTCATCATGCAGTTCAGACTCATAGTAATCCTCTGGTCTCAGCCTTCCCAGTGCTGGGATTATAGGCATGCACCCAGCATGGCATGCAGTACCAGGGATACAACTGGGTCCTTGTACTTTCCAGGCAGGTGTTTAGACCACAGAGCTATCTCCCTACCCCTGGTTTCTCATAAACTAATGGATGCCAATAGTTTCCAACACAGAAACCTAAAGGAAAATAAGTTTGTGCTAGAAGAGATGACTGTAGACCTTGTCAGCAGCAGACAAGGCCCAGGCCAGCCTGCAGAGGAGTTGGCAGCAGGGCCAGCTAGTAGAGAAGGCAGGCAGGTGCTGAACGAACCGCATGCCCCACTGCACTAAAGTTCTTGCCACATGAAGAAAGAACCTTCACCTAGGAGCTTGTGCCCCTTGGAGAAGAAAAATTCTAGAGTACAGGTTTTTGATGCTTAGTTTTTCTAGAAAGAGGACAGGATTGATGCTTCTATAGAATATGGGTATCTTGAGAGCTTGGCATAGTGAAAATCACCTTCAATTTTTAATTGTCTGTTATTACTAGGTTGATTATGCTAGTGTTTTATTAAAGGAAAAACAAAGAAGGACACCACTCATCTGTACTCTAATGGGAGAGAAGGCACTCCATAGTCAAGAGACATTCAGTCCAAAACCCAACAGACCCTGGAGGGTGCTGGGGGCTTGGAGCCTCAAGTCTGAAACACACTGAGTTCAGAACCAGCATAGTGGGCCAGAGAGAAAGCTCAGTAGAATAAGTGCTTGCCTGGCAAGCACAGGGTACTGAGTTCAATCCCCAGTACCGATATATATATATATATATATATATATATATATATATATATATATATATATATATATATATATATGAACCAGGATATTGGTGCAGACCTATAATCTACCACTGGGAGGCAG
>PVKA01011390.1:0-37507 GCA_004027165.1 Ctenomys sociabilis
GGGGAGGAGGAGGGGAGGAGGAGGAGGGCAGGAGGGGAGGAGGAAGCAGAGGATGGACGGAAGGAGGGAGGAGATCTATGGATATTTCAGTACCTTGTCAGGGAGCAAAGAATAAGAAATCAAACAGTAACTTTCTTTAGAGCACAGCATTGCTATGGAGTCCATTGTCTTCTAGGATTATGCACTTAAATTAGAAGCCAACTCAGAAGGTATTGGGGTACCTGCATGGGAACCAGCAGATATTCCAAAGACTCAAAGAATTTTCAAGGCATTTCAGAAAGACTCCTCCTGCCCTTTGCATTCCCAGGGCACTGCCTGGAAAGCCCATACCACCCTTCCTCAGGATCACTGCTGTGTCCTCACTGGGGGACAAGGGGTGCTGGGTGGAGCTTTGTTCTTTCTGATCCAAGGACACTGGTTCAGGGATGAGCAGAAGCTCTGAAACCACACCCAGGATTTGCAGGCAGATTTATTTACATTGATAGGCGCAGATCGGGATCATTCCCAGAATATCAGCCCCTGCCCTCTGGTGGTCTAGGGCGTCTGTGGGCTAAGCAGGCAGGAAGTGCAGAGCAGAGAGGCCTGTCCACTGGGTTGGTTTATGCCATGTGCATCACAGTGACCGGCCGTGTCTAAGAGACAGGAACAATTGGAGCTGGAACAGGAACTGTTACCTGGGAAACTAAGAAACTGGTGAGGGGGAGGGAGGATCTGCTACACCCGGCCCCCAGGGAATGTGAATGCTCCCTAGTTAATGTATGTGGGCCTGCAAGGGTAGGGAAGACCCTGAGCCTGGAAGGCCTGGTGTCGGGAAAAACATAGATGCAGATGGAGAGGGAGAGTGCAGTGACAGAGGGAGGCAGGCAGACCCCCACGGGCTCCTCAGGGGACAGGACAGACAGTCCTGAGCTGACCTCCACAGAGACCAGCTGGCCTGTTTCCCCTTTCGCACATCCTGCCTGGCACAGGAAGCGTGGGTGTTGGGGGGCTCCTGTGGGCACACAGGAGGGGCCCTGTGGGCACATAGCCCTGGAGCTGCTACTGCTGTCTGTGTGACCTTCAGCAGTCGCTAATCTTTCATCGCCTTGGTGTCCTTGGCAGATGCTTTGACAAGAACGAGCCTCTGCGCACCCCAGCACTGGGCAGAGCAGCTAGAAAGGATGCAGCCTGGAGTCCAGCTGAGCGGAGGCTGAGGTTTCAAGCCACGCGGTACCTTATAAAAATAAGTCAGGATGAGCAACGACACGTGCACTCGCTGGTGACTTTGCCAGGAATTTGCCTCTAACTGCTGTAGTCAGATGTCTGTGCACCTCCCCCAACCCTTATTGTGTCCTGATGTCACTGTCGGGGTGACGGGGTTGGGAGGTGGGACCGATCACAGGTTCCTAGGTCACAGAGTGGAGCCCTGTGGTGGGGGTCGGGCTATTACAGGAGACCCAGAGCCAGACAAGGAAGCAGACATGAGGTACTGAAAAGGCATCCTGGGGGGCACAGCCTCCCAGCCAAGGAGGCCGGGCCTGGGCTGCAAAGGTATGTGGTCCAGAAGGTGCTGGGCCACCTGGTGCGACTGCCTGGTCTCCTGGAACCAGAGTCCCCCAGAACCAGTCTGTTCTCTTCCAGGGAAGGAAGTGCAAGGTGAGGAGATTCCAGGCTCCTGGACCTGGAAGGGCACCAGGAGGGGCACTTGGAGGCAGGTTTCTCTAGGACCTGTGTCCCAACACGGCTTTTCAGTCAGCCCCTCCTGCCTGCATGTCCGGCTCCTCAGGCTTCCTCCTGTGCTGACATTTAGCAGACAGACCCACGACAGGAATGTCCTTCGATGTGCCAGCTGCTGTGGAGAAGATGCTCACTGTGTCCCAGGTAACTGGCTGCAAGCAGCCTCTGCAGTCACACATGTCTGGGACTCCACAGCTCCCCCTGCCTCCTGCTGCCCTGCTGCCAGCCACCCAGTACCCCAACCTGCAGTGTTCTGGACCATCTCCTGGAGGTCCGGCAGCTGTCACTGCTGAACAGAAGGGTTCTGCCCTGTTCAGCGAGGTGGGCCCCCAGGTCCTCTCCCACTGCACCATCAAGGGGTCCACCCAGCTCGGTTTAGGTGCTGTGCTCAAATCTGGAGCAAAGCCAACACACACATGACATGATAGCACCCACGCACCCACACACAACAGTGTCTCAGTGGCTAGGCCCTACCTCAGATGGCAGCATCTGTGATGTTCAAGCCTTGTGCAAGGCAGCAGGTGCTTGTGTAGAGCCTACAGGCACTGTTCTGTATGCTTTGCATTGTCCTTTGGTTCCTTACAATGCTTGATACAGTGCAAGTGCTACAGAAGTGGTTGTTGTTGCGGTATGTGGGAAACACTGACAAGAGAGAAGCCTGCGTTGAGGAAGGTGGAGTTGATCAGGGGTGCTTTGCGTCCGCAGCTGGTGTCTGTGTCTACATCAGCTGCCATAGTTCCTGATACCCTGCCTTGCCTGGTGTGTAACGTTACGTGGCAAGTAGAACATAACAATAGGAAGAATGGGCTGGGGAGACAGCTCAGTGGTCTAAGCACCTGCCTAGCAAATGCAAGGACCCAGGTTTGATCCCAAGTACCGCATGCTATGCTGGCTCTGGAATCCCAAGTGGGCCGTGTGGGCCACTGTGTCTGGGGTCGGAGGCCCATGCCTATAATCCCAGACTGGGGAAGCTGAGACAAGCGAATCACTTCAAGTCTGAGCTGTGTAGCAAAGACCCTGTACCAAGTAAGTAAGTAAGTAAGTAAGTAAATAAATAAATGAATAAATAAATGATTTTTAAGTTATATATATTTTAAGAAAGCAATGGGAAGTTGTTTTAAAAAATATTTATTTATTTATTTGTTACAGGGTCTCACTATGCAGCTTAGACTTGTAGTGATCCTCTTGTCTCAGCCTCCCGAGTGCTGGGATTACAGGGGTGCGCCACCATGACCAGACACAGTGGTGTCGGGGATCAAACCTGGATCTTTGCGCTTGCCAGGCTGGCCCTTAGACTGCTGAGCTATCTCCCTGGCTGAGAAGAAGTTCGGAGTGGGGCTATAATGAAATTGTCAGAGCAGTGTTCTGCCATGACTGAGCTAAATATTTGTTTTGAAATACAAAGTTTTCTCAATAAAAGTTGGGTGCAAGTAACAGAAATTACAGGGCCTGGCCAGTGTCACTCCCTTGGCAGCGAAGAGCAGGGCTGCTTTTCACTGCACTTGCTGAGGCCTGTGGTGCCAGGCGGGTCTCACTGAAGGCCTCTGGGTGAAAACGAAGCTGCCATCCCATCCCCTAGAGCTTGAGGAAATTCAGGCAGCTCCAAGATTTCTTATAAATGAAAGGTTAGCATATATTTTTGATTTGGCTCAAAAAGACATGGTGACAGGGAATGAATTAATTCACTAGCTGAAGTACAGGGGCAAGGACATGGTATCCATTCACTCGCATTGTACAGAGGAAGGTGCCTAGAACATTCCAGGAGGAGGAGCCTCAAAGAACTGCTGATGAATGCTGGAATGTAGAGATACTGGAATAGTGTTGCCAAGAAGGTGCACGGTCTGGCTCCTGAGGGCCACCTCCCTGCAGAGCTGGCTTCTACCCTGCGATGTCTCCTTAGGATGCAGCTCATGACCTGTGGGTCGTGGGTTGAGACTGAGGACCTTGGGCTGCTCACATGCACCCTCAGTGATCTCCCTGCCCTGGACCAGTCTGGGCTGTGATGCCCAGGGTGCCGCCCACTCAGCCTCACTCAGGGCTGGGGGAGAAATCCTCCCGCCAAGTCTTGGGTTCTAGAAAGACCTCCTTCTCTGGTGTGCTTGATGGCTTCCTCTATACCCAGGGAGCTGCTCAGAGAGTGGTTCCCATCAGCTTCGTGGACAATGGTGCAGTTCATAAAAATGTGGTTAAGAGCCCAGGGCAGAAGCATGGAGGAAATCTTGCAGATGCCCGAGACAGCCTGTGTGGGAAAGGGTCCTGGGGCTTTTCTTTCTCTAAGAGTCTTAATACAATCCTGGGGGTTCTCCTGAGGCATGGAGTTTTCTACAGACCCTTGGAATCTTAGTCATGGTTATGACTTACCATAGTGAACAGATACATGGAAAAATCAGGGAAGAGGAAAGGTGTGGGATGAAGTCCAGACAGAGCCAGGAGGAAGTTTCTGGAATCTGGGCCCCATAGGAGGCATCACACAGGATGCCCCGAATTCATCCAGCCATGGTGTGTGACAGCACATCTCTCAGGGGTGCTCAGGACTCCAGAGCCATGGGGTCCACATTGTGGGTGTGACTCCAGATACCGGGCAGGGGGTGGTCAGAAGCTGCACTATGTCTGCAGTAGGCCACAGAGTGGGAGCATCCTCCCTGGAAGCCAGCCACCTCCCAACATCCGAGTTGCCTGTGGTGGCCATGCATGTTTGGCCTCTGTGTTCATTTGTCGCTTACTTCCACTCTCCCGGGGACTCATTGCTGTACCCTCAGCCTGCTTTGTCTTCTACTTTGAGACGGAGTCTTGCCAAGTTGCTAAATAGTGCATGCTGGGCCCAGTCTTGTGATGCTCCCGCCTGGCCTCCTGGGTGCTGGCCTTCCAGGTCTGTGCTTGCAGGGGTGGGGATTTGGTGTTGGCACTGCAGGGCTCAAGGTCCCAGATTTGCCTCACCCATAGGTCACGGGTAAGAGCGTGAATCTCACAGACTAGTGCCTGCAGTGAGACTGAGAGTGTCTGAGCACCGTGCCTGGCCATGGTTGGCTCCGTGAAGCTCTTGGGACCATCAGAATGAGGTGGGACAGGGAGAGGTTGGGCAGGGACGATATGAGCACCTTGGGCCTGGAGCAGCCTCGGGGACCCCTCTGCCAATGCTGGGGAGGGGTGTGCAGCGGGCTCATGTGTGGGCCAGCCATGCACACAGCACTTCCAGTGCCCTGCAGGTGGAGGTGACGATGTGCACCGGAGAGACGACAAGGACAGGATCCATGCAGGGTCAGAGATGTCCACACCCTGGCCAGCTGATGGAGTCGGAGGAAGACGTGCTCCTCTCTGCCAGAACGCCTGCCCGCTTTCCTCGGGATCCGCACATCATTTCAATTTCTGCTGGCTGCCACTGCCTTGACTCTCTTCTATTTTTAGATGTGTCTTCAATTGAGTCCAAATTGGGGCTCTAAAGAGAGTTCCTCGAGACTGAGTGCAGCATTGGCGTGGCTTCTCCCAGTGCCACCCACCCAGCCCTGCGATGGCTTGGGAAGCTGCAGCTGGCACTGCAGCCAGCTTTCAGTCCAGAGCATGTTGGAAGAGAGCTTTCAAGAGCTGGGCTGGCGGCCTACGGCTTTGGCTCGTCTAGGGGCTGTTTGTCTTCCACCGCTGTCCCCTGTGAGCAAGCTTAGAGCTAATGAAGAAGCCAGTTTTGCAGCCGCGGAGGTGAGGATCCCCTCCCCCGGAAAGGGCACTCAGGGATTGCAGTGTGACCAGACCAGTGACAGGTGCCTGCAGTGGGTAGGACAGCAGCTGTCCTCCAATCCACGGCTGCCCCAGCCTGGAGTCCTGGAGCGTCCCTGGAGAGTGCGTTGTCACACATCACTGTAGGATGAATTAGGCGCCTCCTATGTAATGCAACCAGAGGAGACGGGGTTCCTGAAGCTTCATCCTGGCTTTCTCTGTGCTTTATCTCACACATCTTCTCCCTTGGCTGATTTTTATGTGAATCTGTTCACTAAGGTAAATCATAACCAGAAGTAAGACTCCCCACCACACATGGCAGAGCCCTCCATACCCTTCTGTGGACACAGGGCTGCATTTTGCTTCCACCTATAGTTGGCCTCGAAGAGAAGAAACATTTCTTTGCAGTGTACACTGTTTTTTTCAGTACCAGGGATCAAATTTGGGACCTTGCGCCTGCCAGGTGGGCACTCATGCTGCTGAGCTACATCCAGAAGTATGCACTTTCCATAATTTGAGCTTGAAGTTTGGTTAGTGCCTGATGAAAGGCAGGACTAGCAGCGAGACCAGGATCTGCGGCGAGGAGACCAGAGCGGGCACTGGAGACAGATCGCACCGGGAGAGGCTCATTGCCCTGCAGCGTGAGAGCTGCAGCGTAACAAGCACTGTGCCCCGCGCAGCTGCGCCTTCGAGCTTCGGCCTCCGGGTGCACTGTCCAGCTTGTGTCCACTCGCACAGCCTTTCCTTCCAAATTCCAGGGGCTGGCCACTGGGCAGAGATGGGGTCAGAGGTCTTCACAAGCATGCCCATGGCCTGGTGAATTCCCATTCGCATTAGAGCAGGAGTTGCATCTGTGACCCCACGTGTAGGCTTTGTCCTCCACAGTGCACGGGGGGCACAGGCCCATGTGGGCATCCCGGGCTTCCTGTACGTGGTGGGTGCCACAGCTGCTGAAATGCACTGATTCTGTGGAGACACTGACTAGCAAAGGCCCTGCTGCAGCCTGGGTGTGACACATCCCTGAGACTCCTGTGCTGGGGACCTGGACCCCATGAGCCATGTTCAGAGGAGGGGACTTGAGGAATCAAATGGATCAGGAGTAGAGTAACGCCTGACACGGATCTGTTCTTTGATGTATTTGTAGCTCACAGACCACATGGGAGGTGGGACCAGATTAGAAGCAGGCCCGAAGGGCCACCATTCTCAGGGATCCGCCTGGTGCCTGGCCCCTTCCTCTAGACCTCTTTCTTGGTTTCTGTTCATGGCTGCTTTGAGGCAAGTGGCTTTGCTTCACCAGGCCCCAGCTTCTGCCCCACCACAAGCCCAAAAAGGAGAGCAGCAAGGGCTGTGGACTGAGCCCTCTGGGGCCAGGCCAAAGCAGCCTTGCTGCTTTGCTACTGGCAGGTGTTTCATCCCAGCAAGGCAAAGCCAGCCGGGCCCTCATGCTTTGAAAGGGGTTATTGTAATGCGCTTGTTTGCAAAAAATGCACTGGAGGATACTCATTGTTGACTTCCATTTTGCACACATTGATAATAAACATCCACAGCAAGAAGCAGAGACTGGGCGGGACCGCCCTACCCTTTGGGCTGAGGCACCCCCTTTGCTCAGATCCTGCCCCTCAGCCTACAACATCCTTGACCTGTTTCCTCCACACGTCTGAACTACTCTGTGGGTTCATATGTTTTATTGGGTTGACTTGTAGTTTTAAATTAAATATTTACTCTTGGTTAGCCCTGGGTTACTGCATGCATGACATGACGGGGTGATTAGACTTCTCCCCTAACAGGTAATTAGAATATAGCTAGTAATATTAGCAGCTGAAAAACACATGCAGGAGGACATGCACTGTCGAGAAAACCCACTGGTGGCAGGTGTATGTGAGTGCACTCTGCCGTTCGACTTTTATACCACGTTCACAATAAAGTGATGGAAAATTAGAACATGACAAAGTCATCACCAGCATCCATGATATCATCGCTGTCCCCTCTGAGGGACACACACACTCCACCGCTGGCAATCACTCTCTTTCCTTCTTGCTTTTGCCCTGTAAGCAGCCGCATCTGTACCGCCCCTTGCTTTTGTGGCCTTTAAATCCGTACATGGCCTAAGTGCATGCAAGTGGCTGGGGCTGTACTGTCAGGAGCTCTGGGAGTCCATCAAGGTTCTTTCTCTCTGGTCTCAGCCATGCAGAAGTCGGCTGCTGGGATGTTCCCCAGAGCCTCAGTTTCCCCATTTGTTGGAGGCAGGCAATGCCTGCTAGGGGCAGGGACTCCCCTGGACACACAGCACTGCAGTGGGGTAGCACCAGCTTGCTGACCTTCAGAGCACGGGAAACTGTGGGGCTTGTGCAGCCAACCTCCTGCCAACTCAGAGGCCGGGTGCAGGGAAGGACCTGTTACCATAGCAGCCGGCCCCAGGGAGCAGGAGAAAGATGCTCCTTGTACCACCTGCTGCCCCGAAGCCCCAGAGTTTAATATGCAGGTTATGCACTGCAATTAAAAATGCATAACTTAAGATTCTGTGCTTTCAGTCCAAAATATCCACAAAACGTTGAGTGGTGATATTGTTTAAAATGCTAAAATCCTTACCTGTGCCACATGCAGGCTGCCCCTGCTCACCCTGGGCCTTACGCACATTTGCACAAGTGGCTCTTCGGCTGCGAGAGGCTCCTGCTGCTGCACCTGAGGCCTCAAAAAGGAAAACTAATGTACTGGAACCTGGAAGATATAAGTCTAAACTGGTGACTTCAGGGGACCCGGATGCCCAGTATGGGGCACGTCAGCCATGAGAAGCCACTGTTTGGAATGAGGCAATGGGTACTGGGTCAAAGTGCTCCTCACTTGAAGGTCAGGACTTGGTGACTACAACCATGCATGGCTTTGCCGATGGCTAGCGGGTGGGCAGACCCCGCGTGGAGAAGCCCACGCCTGCCTCTGGCTGAGCACTCCCTCCCCGAGGCAGCCGGTGGGATTGAGCCAGACATGAGTGAGGATGCCGTCCCTTCACCCAGGGGCACCATTCTCAAGGGCTGGGCTGATTCCCAGGTCAGCTATTTGCACCCCCAGTGCTCCCATCATCTTAGAAAGATGAGGTTGACTTTTAAGACTAGGAAGGGTGGGGTCCAATGGGACCTGGTGTGGGCGCTTTCCACGTGGTCCAGGGGAGTAAGCGGCATTCCATTGCCAAGGCACTGTGTGACGCAGGGATGCCCTCCACCCTGCTGGGGCTCTGTCTCAGCCTGTACGTCCCTTCCTGGCTAGATGTGCAGCCTCCTGTGCAGGTGGCCAGGGGTGCAAGGGCCCAGATTGGGGGCTGAGGGACAGGAAGTGCCGGCTTCCAGTCATCATACAGCGTCTGTTTCCACTGAGGTTGAATTCACCTAGCAAGGATCCCCTATTTGAGAGGAGCACTCGAGTGTACTCACAAATCCCCAGTGTGGCTTGGCCACTGTGTGTTCTGCTGCAAAGCGTCCCCAGTGGAAACCCGCACAACGAGGCAGTGACAGTGCATGGCCTCCTTCCCAGCATGCACACACCCAGGGTCTCTCTTCAGCACGGATTTGCCCATTCTGGACATTGCACAGAGCTGCAGCCTCAACATGTGTGTGGCCTGCCCATGTGGCACTTGCTGTTGTGGATGCAAGACAAGGACCACCTGATGGCCACCATCAGGTGGCTGGAGAAGGAAAATTCAGAGCAGCCATGCAGTGGAATACTGCTCAGTCACAAAAAGGAAAGAGACTTGAGCACATGCCACAGCACAGGTCAGCCCTCAGAGCACTGTGCTACGCAAAAGGAGCCAGACTCAAAGAGTAGATGCTTAGGGACTGTTACAGTTACGTTCCCCAAGTTCATTGAACTGCTGGAATACTTAAAAAATTAAAAAGTAGATTTATGATATTTCGTAATATTTTAAAGTTTCACCAGTTTATTTTATATCCCAAACAAGGACTTATAGTGTGGCGTTGGTGGTATAGTGGTGAGCATAGCTGCCTTCCAAACAAGGACTTATTGTAATTTTACTTCTTGGGCTTGGGTGAGAGACAACTCATCAATAATGCTTTCATGAAAATTATTGCTCATTACAATAGACACAGAACAGTGAGAGCGAAATATGCATTTTCCCTTTCATCTTGTCTTCCAGTAACATTCCAACTCTTGTCTGCCTTACACTCACAGCATTTATTTTGATTGCTTACCATGCTGGCCAAGTGTGATCCACCTGGATGGCTGACAACAGCGGTGCTGCGGTTTTTGATGTCCACTGTCTGTTCCAGCTTTCTGCCCTGTAGGCTCGCTTTTCTTCTGCAGCATGGTGGCTGCATCCCTCACAGGGCTGCTGCCTGGGCCCAAAGCTGTCCTAATCTTGCTCATTCCCACCCTTCACCCTTTTCTCCCTGCATCTCTCCTCCTCCTTTCCGCCGAGCTCTGTCTCCTGTCTCCTTCACTCCTGTGCCCTGGCTGGCCCGGCCCCAGTGTGGAGCCCTTGGGTCTCTGCCCACAGCCTGTGGCTGCTGAGATGCACAGAGGCTGCGGGCCTCGGGGACTTCCCAGACACGTGACTGATACCAGGCTGTTGTGCCCTTGCCAAGCCCAAGGAGGAGCCCTCTTCCTCTGGTGAGGCCCCCAGGAGTGCACCTGGGCACAGGGTCCCTGCTGGGGTCCTGGACCAGGGTGCCCTGTAACACTGGAGGCCCCCTCAGCAAGGCTGCTGCTAGAGGACCTTCAATTGCAAAATGCTCACAAATTGCTTTGGCAGGCAGGCCTGGGGTTTCAGAATGTTTGCACGTAATTTTTTTAACGTTTGTTGATTCTGGTTATTCCTGGTGGGACAATGGCCTTCTCTTTCTTGTGTTAGGAGTTCTCCTTAGCAGCTTGGGTCAGTGGGAAAGAAGCCGGCATCAGTGGGGCTTTCCCTCCTGAGCAAGGCAGACCTCGCGGCACCCAGTGGCCCTCTTGTGCCCTCAGCAGGGCCCCAGCCCCGCGCTGATCCCCCTGCTGTGGGCTGCAGATGACCCGAGGGGACCCATTCACTGCTGCATGACCCCCTGTAGAGCTCTGAGGCAGGTGCTCCTGCTTACAGTGCCCCTCAGGGTTTGGGGGGGCAGACAGCCTCCCAAGAAGTCAGCATGTCCCCGGGGACCTGGTACCTCTGAGGCGCCTCCTGCTTTGGGCCCTTTTGCTCTCCCCAGCTCCTACAGCTCCTCAGAGCCCTGCCCTAGTTTCTGAGGTTCTGCCAGCCAACCACCTGGCCTCCCCACCCCAGCTTCCATCTCTGTGTTGTCCCCCTCCAGCCGCCTCTGCTGGGAGCCAGTTCTGATTGCTTTCAGGTCAGCCAAGCTCAGGAAGTGCCCTGATCAGCCTCATTTGAAAAGGACAGAGGTGGTAGCCGAGGGTTCTGAACACAGGAGCTGCGCTGGACTCGGTCCAGTACCGTGTCCGGCCTGTGCTCTCCTGTCTGGACTCAGAACGGTCACCTATGTGCTGGCCCGGGAGTGCTTGCTCCCAGCTCACACAGTGTCTCAGCTCCTGCTGGGGCTTCTGGGCTGCAGAGGGAGGCTCCGGTTCCTCAGGTGCCTTCTCCTTCCACAGCGCTGGGTGTGCGCCACGTGCAGCCTGAGTCTTCTCCTCTGCCTGCTGGGCGCTCACTGTAGGGGAAAGAGGGCCTCCAAGGAGGGGCCCTTCTTTGCTGAGACAAGAAGCCCAGTGCCCACACGCTGAGGGAGGAGAGGCTTACTGGCTCACCGCTGTGGATGTTTCAGTCTCCTGGGCTGGCAGGTGACAGGGAGAGGAGAAAGAAGTGGGCAGAGGACAGCAGAGCAGCAAGGGAGGGAGGAGAGGAGCCTTCTGGCACCTGCTATGCCCAGGCTCGTGGAGGGCAGTGCCCAGCTATCAGGGACTGATCTGGTCATCACCTGCCCCCATCACGCAGTCTAAATCTAGCACCCTAGCCCTAGGACCACACCAGGAACCAGCCACACACTCTAGACCCAGGCCGCAGTGCACTGAAGGTCTGAGCCTCCCCTGAGGTCACCTCGAAGGGCTTTCCTGACGGCTGCGAGTGTGCTGGCCCTGGGTTCTAGTCTTGCCTGAGTGTGGAATGCCCCCTTATTATGAGCCTTCCAGACAACCTCTTCTCTGCAGAAGTTTAAGGGACCAAAAAAACCCATCTCCAGTCCTGATCATTGCTGTGGAACTCACAGAAAAATAGGTGAGCTCTGATGCTTTCCGAAGTGCAGGAGATGGTCTGTGGTCCTCCTGAGGTGAGTCCCCCAGTAGGCCACCCTCAGATGCACTCGCTTATCCAAGTAACACCCAGCTCAGGACATCTTCCGCAGCCTGAGGGCCCATGTCCCCTCTACCCCCACAGCATCATCCATGGCAGAGCTCTGCCCAGCGCGAGGGTTAGTTCATCCCTGTGCCTACCCCATGGGTAGTCCACTCGGCACTGTGGGCTCCTGGAAGCCCAGGGGCACAGACTCTGAGGTGGCAGGTGATAACCCAGGAGAAGTCAGGAGGATGCTCGGGAGCTACCTGAGGAGTCCACTCAACAGTTAATGAAGATGCTTCATCCTCCCTGATTCTCCTGGAGAAAAAGAAAAGAAAGATGCAGTGCACAGCTTTCCTCCCTATTGGCTGCCCTTGCTAATCCTCCATCTCCCTTGTAGACGCAGGCTTCTGGTTTGAGCTATGAAAAGCAGGAGCTCTATGGAGGGAACCAGACAGAACAAAGCCATTGTCCTGCAGCCCAGCGAAGCTGAAGTGCAACAAAACCCAAACCCGTCCTCCCTCCTGCCTGCTTAACTCTAGGGCCTTGTTTAAAAGCAAGGGACGTGCACAGAAAGCTCTTTAGAAAATAAAAGTATCTTCTAAAGCTCCCCAAAGTTGGCAAGCGGCTCTGCAGTCTGAATGCACCAGTCGTACTGGCTACCAGTGGCGTCCTGTAATCACACTTCTGAAGGTGGGCTGGAACAACTTGTTTCTCTCTCTTTCTCTCTCTCTCTCTCTCTCTCCATCTCTCTGTCTCTTTCTCTGCCACTCTCTGCCACTCTCTGTCTCTCTCTGTCACTCTCTGTCTATTTCTGTCTCTGCATCTTCGTCTCTCTGCCTGTCTATCTCTGTCTCTCTTTCTCTATCTCTGCCTCTCTCTGTCTGTCTCTGTCTCTGTCTCTGCCTCTGTCTGTCTGTCTGTCTGTCTGTCTGTCTGTCTGTCTCTCTTTGGGTGTTTCCAAGGCCTGGATAGTCAGTCGCATAATTCAGCACAAAGTTTCTTGTGCCACTTGCTGCTGACCACAAATTTCACTGCATTTCCCTCCTGAGATTGGCGTGGAAACCAGGGCAGGGGCTGCCTCTGTGCAGCAGAGAAGCCAGTCCCTGCGAGGTTGGAGCTGAGGCTGCGTCAGGTTCTTCTGGGGCCTGGGCCTTTTTCTGGGACTGTATCTTCTTGCTTAAGAGCCACATAGGCCTGCTTGTAGATGCCAGCGCCCAGGAGGAGAGACAGACATGGCCCGCAGGTGCACTGTGCTGGGCTTCTGAGTCCGTCTGCAGGATAGGAGCCAAGTGCTGCTGCAGATGGGTGCCTGCTCCATGCCGGCTTCTCCACCCCCAGAGGAGCTCCCAAAGCCCCAGCTCTATGAACTCAGTGCTGCAGCGTCGAGTTCAGCCCGTCCTCCTATGTCCAGTGTCTCTCAGTGAGCACATTTGCGGTGGAAAACAGTTGACTGAGTACCTTCCAAGTTCCTGTGCATCTGATGCTCTTTATTATAAGAAAATTGTAGTGATAAATGTCAAGTCCTATTGTAGCAGAAAAACCAATACCCATCCAAATGGAAGGTTCTTGGCACCGAGGAGCTAGAAGGCAGTTTTTATTACACCAGCAGCTGGGGAACCCAGAGGCTGAAGTCTCCAGTCCAGGGGCAGGTCTGAGTGCAGGTGAAGTAGGATTTGTGAGTGGGAAGGGCTCAGCTGATAGCAGGTCATCACGTGATTGGTTACTCCGCACATGAGCATTGTGTCATATGTTGTCAGGCAGATTTACTTAAAAGGGATTAACGTTTTTGAGGAGGGGAGGGGTGTGAGCAGAGCAAGTAGGGTTAAATGGGTCCTTGATGGGGCCAGTCTATGACTGAGTCCTGGCTCCGGTTGTACTGTGTCCACAGCCTGCTGCTCCGCACCTGCGCCCCTACGCTATGCTGACCACTCCTGCGGGGTGTACAACCTGCCGACTGCGGGGTGCCATCTCTCTGCCAAGGGCCCGATCTGTGCCTGCCCGCGGGGCTTTATAGAAAACTTGTCTGGTTCCTTTGTTCTGCATCCTACTGCAGCACAAACACGCACCCCGCGCTCCAGGCCTTGCTGCTCCCCTGCGGCCTTAGCACGTGCTTCTCCTTTCTTGCCTGAATTTCCCATGATCTTCCCAAGCCTGGCTTCCTGGGTCATCATTAAGTGGTGGCTTGTGTGGCTGCCCTCAGGAAGCTATGCCTGCAGCTTCTTCGGACCCCAGGGACTCCTGACCCTTGTCTTTTATATGGCCTGGGCTTCACATCCAGTATTATGAGTACTTCCCAGATACTGACATAGGGATGCACTGGAAACAGGAATCCGATGCAGTTTCCTAGTAACCCAGTTTAATAAGAACTGGAGATCAGGGATTAAACCTCCCACCCAAGGTCACCCAGGGCAAAGTGGAGCCCAAGTGGGGATCTTGGGGTCCCCGCTGCACCAGGCCATCCTTGGAACTGTGGCCCAGAGACCACGGCTGTGAAGTGCCGCCGTCAACCACAAAAAATGTTGGCTGTGACGGGACACACCAGTAGTTGAGTTCACCCTGAGTGAAACGGAGGAAAGGCGGACGATGTGGTTCTCAGAGTCCACAAGGCCGATGACAGGATGTGCTTGTGATGCGGCACTTCCTTTGTGCTGAGAAACAGCTACTCCCTGGGGAAAAGCAGAGAGCCAAAGTCCCCGTGGCCTTCTCCTGCAGTCTCTCACATGCAGAAGCCCTTGCTGTTCCTCAAGAGAGCAGCTCTGCTATCTCAGAGCCTGCTTGGCAGGAGTGGGGGCTGCAAAGACATTTGACAGAGGAAAGGAAAGTGGAGCAAAGGTTGAAAGGCAAAGGTGTGTGGGACAGACAGGGACAAGCCTGGCTGTGTCAGGCACACTGAGACTTCCACACACAAAGGCAGAGTACAGAAACAGGCTGTTAGGCTTCAGAGGAGAAGTGAGGCATGTGATCCAGAGGTGCCTGAAGGTGACAGAAGCAGGGGATCGGAGGCATTTGGGATGGAGAGCTTTGTCCTTTCTTGACATGGCCCAGCAGGATGGCATGGATGTGCTCTCTGCCAGCTGGGTGTGGGCTCAGAGCAGCAGGTGTTCCTCTCCACACATGGTGAGCCATCTAGGAATGATGTAAAGCCAAGGAAACCCGCGGGTGCCAGGAATTCGCAGGGATGGGCTAGAGCAGAAGCCTTCCCAGAAGAGGCTGCCATGGTCAGTGGCTAGGTGTTTCTGGGTGGCTTCACATCTGGCAAAACCAGTGGGTGAGTGGGAAGTTACGGTTATGCACGAAAATGCTTTTGCAAAAGAAAACTGAATTTTATGCTGCTTATTCTTATGTTTAGGGTCAGAAGGGATAAATCCCGAGCCCCAGTAGCTGCAGAGGGGGGGTGCAGATGCCAAGGTGGCAATCAGTGTCGGTGGTAGACCCTTGTCCCTCTTCGCTGTCTGTCACCATTTCCTATCATGTGGACGGGGAGGCACAAAACCTCATGTGGGAGCAGCATTTGTCAAAGTCCAATCAGACTCTGGGGCAGCATCCCCTCTGCCCACACCACAGTGGCCTCCAGGGTGCTTCTGGGCCACACAGTGACACATCACGCATGCATGCCTGCTCCTGCTCCCCAGGTCCAGGGTCAAGCTGCAGGCGTGCAGAGTGAGGTTCACTGTGGCCAGCAGAGCTGGCGCCTTGAAGGTTCTGCTGTCAGCTGCCATTTGTTTCTGTTCTGAGAGACGGGCGAAAGCTGGGTGCAGGGCGAGTGCTCTTCAAAGAAATGTGCTCTAAGAACTGCACAGCTCCACAGTATCCAGTAAATGTCCTAGTTAGCTTTCTCACATGGCTGACACAAAATATCAGACACCCAAAGCCAAAGGGGGAAAAGTTTAGTTAGCTCAGTGTGTGGAGGCTTCAGCCCATCTTCAACTGGGTTTGAAGCAGGGTGGCACATGGCAGAGAGCAGCAACTCATGGTGGTGAGGACAGGGAGAGGGGGATGGGGAAGAAGAGGGGAGGCAGAGGGGGAAGGGAAGAGGGAGGAAGAGGGGAGGAGGAGAGACCTTTTTCTGTCCCTTATATGGTGTTCAGTCCACCAGGATCAGTGCAGTGCCAATCCAGTCAGTGGACTGACCTGGCAATCCCCGGCCCTTAACCCCTGCATCCCTGTATTACATCACGAGTCAGCTGCACAGTGTAGGTGCAGCACGAAGGAGGCTTTGCAGGACTTCTAGACACAAACCGTGAGGGATGCTCTCGGGGAGCAGCTTTGACGCGGCTCCCCTGGCGCTGGCGTCGACTCTGCGATTACAGTGCTCTCCGACAGGGCACTGCGGATGCCAGGTCCTCCTGCTTCACCAAGCGATGCCCCTCCGCACCCTGCTGTCCTCGAGAATAAGATGAGGTAGCCAGGACTGTGGTCTCCTCCCAGTTTATTCAGGGACAGCCTTGTCAAGCCCAGCAGTGGCACCGGCCGCCTCAGAGTAGGCAGAGCGCAGTCTCTAACGACTCCCAGGAGCCCTGGGAGGTGAAGCTGTGGAGTCCGGGGCCAGACGGACTGGGTTAGAGTCCAGAGCTGCTCCCTGCTCTTCGTGCAGCTCCCACCCAATTCCTCTTTCAGTTTCCTTCCCCTCCCTTTCCCCTTGCCCCTTTTTTTTCTCTCGCTGGCACTGTGTGTTTAACCCAAGGCCTTCAGTGACCTGTACCTACAACACCTTTTATTTCCACATTTAAAAAAATTTGAGCTAGGGCCTCTCTAATTTCTTGAACTGCCCCTCCTGCCTCAGCTTCCTAGAGTGCAGAGATTACAGGCGTGCACCGCAGTCTGCAGCTCCATTTCCTTTGTCTGACCTGTTTTATCCCCGGTGGGTTCTGTGGGGTATTCTGAACTGGACCAACATCTTCAATGACTTGAGCTGGGAAATGATGCAAGCTGTTTGCACGGAGGATCCCCGTGCTGCTGTGTGGACTCATCCAGAGACCACAAGGCAGGACCAGGAGCAGTGGGACCCTGTGTGGGCCGCAGCAGGTCAGCTGCAGTGGTGCAGGGTGGGAGGTGGCCAGGCTCTCTGCTTGAACAGAGCCCTGAGGAGCGTGTAGTGCCTGTGTGGAATGTGAGATGAAGACACAAAAAAGGTGGCTCCGAGCCGTGGCCTAGATGTGTGGCTGAGCAAGGATGCCACCTGGAAGGGGCAAGAAGTGCAGTTCTCCCCCAGCCACCCCGTGGAGTACCCTGGGAAAGGTAGCCCAGCTGCAGTTAGCAGGCCTTGTGGCTGAGCCCAGAGCCTTCTGGGACTTGGGACTCTGTGCTCCGGCCGGCTGTGACCCGCGGTGAGGAACCGTACTGCTCTGTCTGGGGGACAGGAGGAGGGAAGGCTGCCAAAGATAGAGTGTGAAGTTTGGGACAATTTAATTTAGAGATGACTGTTAGAGACGTGAGCCACGTCAAGCATGAAAGTTGGTAAAGCCCTTTGAGATACTGACATAGGTGCTGTCAGTTAAATTTGGAGCTTGTGGAATTAAATTAAATTTAGAGCTCATGGTCTAGGTGAAGGGCAGGGCATGGACACAGGAGAGGGGACCACTAAGCTCCGGGACAGGTGCAGGCACCGAAGGTTCTCACAGCCCCCACACCTGGTCAGCGGGCTCCCGCTGCCGGGGAGGTGACGGTGCGTGTCTCAGACCCTCTCTCACATCCCCCTAAGTCCTTGTCTTCTCTGTCTCAAGCCTCCTCACGGCTGATTCCTGGAGCGCTCACAGCAGCAAATGCGCCCACGTTCTGCTGCCTTCTATCGTGCCTCTTGACATTTTAGAGGTTCGCCAGGACGCTGCTCTGCAGCCACGCAGTCCGTCTGGTTGCTGAGTCATGCTCCCTGGGGCTCACTCACGGTGCCTGGGGTGGACGCTCACATCGAAGCCTTGTGTGGACAGGTGCTTTTGCTGCTCCTCAGTGAGCACTGCAGTGACATCCGGGCTCTAGCCCAGTGGGTAACTGCTGGCTCACGGACAGTTCTCCAAAAGGCTTGTCACTGGATGTCCCCCTCAGCAGTGGAGGAGGATGTGGACTTCTCGCCGTCCCAACGAACAAGTGGTTTCGTTAAGCAGCTGAACTTCAGCCAGTCTAATCCGAGTGTAGCTGTGGTCTGTGTCTAGCTGTCCCCAAAGCTTTGTCTAGTCACCAGGTGGGCTTCTAGAGCTTTCGACTGACTCATGGTCCAATGCTGGGACTCTGGGGGTGAGCGCTCCGCCCACGCTCGGGCGGGCAGCCTGCACACAGTACAAGGCAGGAGCGGAGCTTCTCTCTCCCACCTCGCATCGTTCTGTGCTTGCTTTGCTGTCTTCTGCTGTCTTCTGCTGCCTCGGGCTGTTGCCATTCTGCCACGCCACCCTGCCGCAGAGGCAGCTGAGACAAACTGTGAGCCAAGGAATGCTTTCTCTCTTTAATTTTGAGCACTGGGCATTTTGACTCAGCAATGAGAAAAAAGTGCCCCAGACAAGCATGTATAGTGCTGCGTGGTGTTTTTATTTCAGTTTTCCCATGGACTCATTTGGCACAGGGTTGGTCACTATCTGCTTTGTCTTTCTTTTTATTTATTTCTGTTAGGGTATTTGATTTACCACTGAATGTTAATATTATTTTCTATATTCCATATATAAGTTATTCATCAGATATACAGGTCATGAATCTTTTAGTTTGTGGCCTACCTTTAATTTATATAGGGATACCTTTCAATAGCTGTATATTTTTCATTCTGAGAAGTTGTATCGATCAAGTTTTCCACTATGATTCACGTCTTTTGTCCCTTATTTGTAAAAGGTTAGCCTTTCCCAGGGCCGGTGCTTTTCTCTCGATGGTCTAGTTTAACTGCATCCTGGTGCGAACTTTTAGGTCTGTGCCAAGTTCAGGTTAATCCTGGAGCACAGTGCAGGCTCCCGGGGACTCGGCACAGAAGGATGTCCCTTTTGCTGGCTCCTTTCTGCAGGCTCCTGAGTTGCATCCTCAGGCCTATTAAATCAGCCTATTTGCACACCTTCCATCCTATTAATTTTAGCCTCTGAGTTTAAACCAAAGGAAATGGTAGCATCTCCAACAGCACCCACACGGCTAAGGGCCCAAGGATAAGAATGCGGCCCAGGCACTCAGGGTCTCCACGGTTACTGCAAGAGGCCTCCCCTGGCAGATCCAGGGGGTTCGCAAAATCCCACTCCTGACACCAGAAGGCTTTCTTTGTGGAGACTGTCAGGACGATTCTAAAATTTACGCCAAAGTGGAAAGCGTTTGGAAAAAAGGAACAGAGTACATGCTCTGAAACCCACCGTGATCATTTCAGCGCGTCTCAGTCTGGCTCGGTCTGCTCGGGAGCTTTGCTCCGCTGTGGCCCTCCTCCCACCCCGCACCTGGTGCTGGCCTTGTCCTCGGCCCCTTGACCTCCTCGTGTGTGCTGAGCCCCGCTTCTCCTCACGGATGCTGTTCATCCTTCGAAGTCATTAGTTCAACTTGAGAAAATGTATTCTGTGCATTTCTCAACACAGTTCTTTCTACCTGAGGAGCTTCTGTAGTGTCTTACGGCTCTGCCACTGAACGTTCTCAGCTCCTGTCTGAAAACGCGTGGCTCAGCCAGCACGGTTGGAAAATATTTATACGGCGTGCGCAACCCGAGGTTGTGTTTCCTTTCCTAGCAGCTCTTTTTATTAAGCCAGAGCTTTAACCGTGCCATTCTATTGTTTTCTCTGCTAAGTGTTCAGTCCTCTCTGAGTATTCTATGTGAATGTGGGTGTGTGTGTTTTGTCATTTTTAAGGTTTTTTTTTTTATCACTTGTTTTCAGAAATTTTACTTTAATGCAGTCAGAAGAATTTCTTTTGTATATCTTTTGGTTTGAGATTTTCAACTTCTTAGACATGTGCTTTGATGATTTCATCAACTCTGGATACTTTCAGACACTAGTTCTGTAATTAATTGTAGATTCATGATTTTCTCTTCTTTGGGACCCAACCACATTTAGGATGAAATGTATGTCCCAGAGCAAATAGCTGGAGAGGCGAACAGCCCCACAGACACTAAGGAGGAAAACGTTGTTCTCTTCAGTATTCAGGACTCGCACTCTCCACTGGAAGAAAAGTATGAAGAACGGTCCATACGGACAAATGTGTTTATAAAAACCGAAGAGCAATAGAAAAAAACCATAAAAACAGAGGCTTGGTGCTCAGAAGCAGAATAGTGCGGTTTGCGTAGATGGATGGTGTCCACGGGGTTATGCGAAACCCTTACCAGCTCTGGACGGGCTTAGAATTACTCTTCAGTGTTCTTATATTTAAACTCTATCACAGATACACAGAATTATTATCTTATGACCTGAGGATATGTACATTAGGTGATAATTTAGACGAATCTACAATGCGATATTATTTATAATGAGTGGATAAGTGCTGAAAAAACAGTGAGGTTCATGCTCTCATGTGCATAAACGTGAACATTCACCGAAGAAGGCGCCCGCGTGCCGTGCACGGAGCAGGGCGGGCACGCGCTGCAGCGCAGGCGCAGCTCTTCCGCTGTTGTTCAGCTGCTTCTTAGCCATGCACCGAGCGCTGTTTGTCTCAGTGTCTTCAGAACTTTCCAAGCTGACACGGATCACACAGAGCATGTCGGATGCTGGGCGGAAGTGTCCCAGAAGTCACTCCTAGTTTCATCAAAGCCTCTTGCCTGCTGGGTGCATTTTCTTTGAGCGCACTGAGTGAGGCTCACTCCAGAACTTACTTCCTTTTGAACAAATCCCTCATGTCTAGCATTTAAATAATATAACGTGTGTACGACGGCCACGGCCTCACCTGAATTGACCTTTCTCCTGTCACAGCGATCTCATCCCTTGTGCTGCCCGGAGTGTGCTGCAGGCCAGCTCAGCCTCCGCAGGGGATCCCGGGAACATCGCCTCCTTCCCGCACTTTCTCAGCATGGCAGGGAGCAGCTTTTCAACTTTCCATTTGATCAACATACCTTTGCATTTTGGAACTGGATTAAGCCTTCCTTGTGGCCACAAATATAGAAAATGCCTGTGATTTTCCTCCGCGGAGCAGAGAAAGAAAACAGAGTCCTCTTGGGTCCCAGGATGCATTTCTAGCGCAGCTCTCCACTCAGCGTGGGGGTTGTCTGTGGCCAAATCACACTCATTCAGAGCAATAAGAGCCGGAGCAGCGCTTCAGCTCCACATCCCCACTGTGCCCTTGGAAGCATGTGAGGGGCTGTGGGGCCCACAAACAAGAAATGCAGTTCCAAGTACAGCTGCCCACAAATATTTCAGGTAATGAAACTGTGGCTTCCTGAGATCACGCTCCAAGGTGTGGTGGCTGAGTCCTACACTGAACTATGTCTAATTCAGCGTTTGGCTTTGACCCATGCAATTAGGCAGGTGGGGCTCCATTTAACCCCTAGTGAGATCTTGATGATGACCAGGCAGGTTTTCCTTGCTCCTTTCATTAATCAATCAGTAAGGATCTGATGCTGCTTTTATTGGTGCAGAAAGAAAGCCCTCGTCACTATCTCTGGTCCTCCCCAGGGCCAGTTCTCTTGGTGTCTGAGTTGTGTTTTGCTACCCAGAGTTACCCCCTGTTAGCACTGGAGAAGGCTTTGATGCGAAACCTCTCAAGAGCTCCAGAGAGGGCAGAGTGGACGCAGGGGCTGTGGAGTTCTGGGAAGTTCCGTGTGCAGTGGCAGACGACCTCAGGACGCAGGAGAAGTGCAGGAACGTATCCACGCTTGGCCACACTGCAGCCCCAACTTCCAGCCGCAAATTGTACATTTAAATGCATCTCACTGAATTTCTGTACTTCTCATTTCAAGCTGAGTATCTCAACAATGTGTATAATATTAAAACTTCAGGTGAGGCAGCTTCCTAGTGATGCGGGGGCAGGTGTGAGGAGGACAAGAGGAAAAGGCACACATTAAAATACAGGACCTGGACTCAGTTTCAGGGATCTAAGGATTGCTACCAGACCATAAGTGAGCATCACAGCCCCTCGAGGAGCGCCTTTCTGCTGAAGCAGACAGGACGGCCATGAGCAGGACTTCTCGGGAGGAGCTTTGCATTCCCACGCTTGTCCCAGTGCGGCCCTGGAGTGGGAGCACATCACAGCAGGGCGATGTTGGAAAGGGAATTAAAGTCTGCTCAGGTCTGGGGTTCGCCACGGTGCCTTGCAAGCATCCCTGCCTGTTAGTATTCATGGGTGGTGAGGATGAGACATGCATCTTCCACAAACAGGTACAAGGGGGTGCTGTGGCATGGATCTAGACTGTCCCCCAAATTTTCATGTGCTTTGAAGCTTCAGGGAGGGGCTTCACTGTGCCGGGGCTGCCCTGACCTGTGAGTTTGGCCACTGACTACAGCCGAGGGTCTGGGTGGAAGAGCAAGGTCACCAGGGCGTGACCAGGAAGGGCTCCTCTCGCCCCAGTGCCTCCTCTCTCCCTGCTTTCTGGCTGCCCTACTGTGAGCCACGCTTTCCCCCAGGCCCTTCCACCACACTGTCTCTGCCTCAGAGCCAGCTGGGCACTGACCTGGCCAAGGGAAGCCTTTCCTTTGAATTGTGAGTGCAGGGTACAGAAAGTAAGACAGCAGTTTCTCCCCAAATTGTCCCTAGAATAGTATCCCTTTTGATGCTAAAGAGAAGTACCATCTGTCCTTAATCACCCAGCCAGTGCCATTTTAGAAGCATACACAAACTGTCTCTATAGACCAAAAAGGCAGAGATGCCTAGTATGGAATTTGTGGTTATTCTAAGGCTCAACCTCATCAGAGATGGAGTGAGATGTGAGACAAAATCAAGATAACGTCCCCAGGTAATGAAGATGGGCACAAAGGCAGGACACAGCACTTCTGGAAGAGAATTGGACAAAGGGCTTGGCCACAGATTAGAGAGAGGGAGAAGGAGAGGGGGAGGGAGAAGAAGGAAGGGAGGAAGAGGGAGGGAAGGAAGGAGGGATGGGGAGGGGGGAGAGAAAGAGAGAGAGAGAGAGAGAGAGAGAGAGAGAGAGAGAGAGAGAGAAATAGGCTTAGGTGTAGCAGGGATGGAAAAGGGTGACATCCCATTCCTGAGACCAGAGAAGCCTCACAGCTGCGCACCTGCGGCTCGAGGAGCTGGAAGGAATTGGTAGTGCACACCCTGGCACACAGTGCCACTCCGAGCTCTAGGCTCTTTAAGGCTTCGAGGGGGCTGGCCAGTGAGGACACATAGGGTGATGCCTTCAAAATCGCTTTTCATTAGGAGCTGCCAGCATGGTCCTGCTGAAGCGTGGAGTTGTCATGGGGTGGGCGCCAGCTGTGTGGACTTAGACCTGCTTGTAGTGCTATGGGGAGCCTGTATTATGCAGATACTCATTTGCGTTTTTTTTTCTTTTTAAACTTCTGGTTTTATTCCAGAAATAATTTCTTTTATTGTCCCTGGCTTTTACAGTTTTTTTTTTTGTTTGTTTAGCCACTAAGAGAATCTGCTTATGGTACAACTTGCCTCCAGCCCACTCCAAGTTGCACATTTATTTTCCAATTTAAAAATTACAGTTCGCTCAGAAACAAAAAGGGAAACATCAAGCGAAAGCTTGTTCTGACCTCTTTTCAGTTTCTTAAAACAAGTAATGAAATTCCCCTGTGAAATACAGCCCCAGCCAGAGGCAGAGCGTGCTGTCCTTTCAGATGAGGAGTCTGGACCCCTGGCAGGGGCGCGTGTGCTGGGGCCCTGACCGCGGAGCAGCAGCTCCCCACCTACACGCCCATAACGGCCCTTCCCATCGTTTTAGTGGCTGTGTTTCTCACTGGTGCTTGCCAGGCCTGCCGTGTGCCCTCACGCTAATCCATGTGTGGGCTTCCGACTGAGGATGCGCTGCACGTCAGCTTAGTTTCAGGCCTATCTGCCCCAGAAAACCCACAGGGAAGTCCCTGTCCCATAAACAAATGTGAAAGAAGCTCAGTGGATGACAAAAAGTAGGTTATATGGCCTTAGCCACCTTCTAAAGCTGTGCATAGTTAAGTTGGCCAGAGAAGTGTGACACTAGTGTTTAATCTGAAACCTGCAGCTGGCATCACTCCTTGGGTTAGGACTGGTGGAGTCAGTCTCACCCACCCAGAGTCCGCAGAGTCCAGCGGGGTGCTCAGTGCTGAGTCGCTGCTTGTGAATTCCGCCAGCCCAGCAGAACTGCCCTCGGAGCTCGCCTGCTGTGGTGTGCGCCTGATGGCAGTGGCAGCTGGTGCCTTGGTGCCCGTCCAGCCCTGCTGTCCTATGTGGCATCTCCACCCAAGGTACGCTTCCCGTACACCTAACCCACCAACCTATGAGTGCCACGGGCCTGGAGCCCCCACACGTGACAGCCATGTCACATGGGAGAAAAGAAATGGTTCAGAGCATCCCCCAAGTCACAGGGTGCAGACTTGACAAAGAATTGGCCGAGGGAGCTCACAGGTGTGTCCTCAGACTTGCTTGGTGGTTTAGAAAACCATCCATTCATTGTCACACTTGATGACAGAGGTTCTGCATTCAGTATAGGACATCTAATTTCCTTTAAAAAATAAAAACCTGAGATGCATGCTTAGGGGTACACATTGCATGAGGCTGTAGTGAGCAGGGGTGAACTGGCCACTCTGCCCCCTCTGGATGGCACAGGAGTGCCCAGGGAGCCAGAGTCCCTGCCACTCCCACTGATTATCTTGCAGTAGTTCGCTCATTCACATATACCAGCTGCCTGGCCCTGCAGTTTCTCGAGTCTGTGATTCCCAGTGTTCTCCGCAGTTTCTGCTTATTTTATTTAGAGGGATTTTAAAATTAGAAGATACCGATCTCATCCAGAGAGACAGATATATCTGTCTGGCGCTGAGAGAGAGAGAGAGAGAGAGAGAGAGAGAGAGAGAGAGAGAGACAGATAGACAGACAGACAGAATTCATTTGGCAGACCACGTTCATGTTCTCCGAACTATTCCATACCTGGTGGCCTTATTGCCATCAACCTATTTTCCTTCTACCTTTAGAACTGGACGTAGGCCTGGGATCCACCTAACTGCGCCCGTTGGTAGTGGATCAGTTCTCTTGCTGGTCTCCTTGGGCTCCCTCTTCTTTGTGGGTTTTGCCCGTTGCTTTCCCTTGTATTCCCTCTGGGTCCACAAGCTCCGCCCCCATGCGTGTGACGCGGAGTTGCGCGTGCCCACGTGCAGGGACTTTCCTCTGCGTCGGTGTTGTTTGCTTCCTTTGTTTCTAGCGCTTTCGTTTTGTGCTTTCTGGACCTGTCTGTGATGTGCACGCTCACGGGGAAGTTACGCTTTGGCTGTGATTTGTTTGCACTGAATCAAAGTCCTAACGATCCTGGGCATTAAGTGTTTCCTGTCCTTGTACATGAGAACAGAGGAGAAGGTGGCATGCCAGGCTCTGCTGCTGGCCTGGCTGCCTGTCCTTCCGGGTCCCCGTGTGTCCCCGGCGTGGAGCCTCCTCCGCCTGCAGCACGTTGCAGAACATTGAAATCTACTTTCTCCTTCGCTTCCATGAGGGCTGAGTCCAGGCTGAGCACAGTCTTAGAAAGAGCTTTTTTCGGCTGTGGTGTGTCTATCATCTAAGACGACCACTCTGCCGCTTCTTGAAGAGCATCCTGTGAGATCCCCAAGCTCCATGTCTCATTCCATAGTGATGTCCCTGGGTGACATCACTTCCAAGGCCTGTCCCACCTGGACAATAGCCACCACTTCTGCCACGTGTTCACTGTCAGCACAGAAAGCCTCAGTGCTAGCCCTGCATCTTGCTGCTTTCTGACTTCCCTGGCTGAAGCCGGGGGCAGGCTCAGCAGGGCCCATCCGGTCAGTCACTGAGAAAGCCCACAGATCTTTCTTCTGACAGATGCACCGGCTTCCCTCACTCACCCTGCACAGCCCTGGTCTTCTCAGCCGTGGACCCCTGGGAGGACCCAGGCATGTAGGAAGGCGAGCCCTGCACAGGGGCCTACTTAGGTCGTGTGTTTGATCATTGGAAAAAATCAAAGCAAAGAGCCCACACATGGGTCTGGAATGGATGTTACAGCACGATTTATCCCCTCCGCAGTAGTATTACCTAGGAAAGATAAAATAAACTCTGAAAATAGCAACATAACTCAACCCCACGTCCTCAGAACAGTTGGACTTAAAATTGAAAGGCATTATTTTGTCTGTCATTAGGGATATAAAAGTAGGACAAGCTATAGGAGATCAATTTTAAATCATCTGAGGCTACAAGAAAGATTTTTCCTGGGGCTCTTTTCAAGTGGGGTAATATGTGTTTCTGCCATGGCCTTTTAATAAAGAAATCATGCATTATGCAAACATTAACATTTAAACCAATTACAAACAATTGAACCTAATTCTTTCAAGAATATAGAATTGAGTCACGACATTTCTTTTTATGGATCTGATTTGGTTGCTAGAATAAAACAACGAGAATTATGTCTTATGCATTAGCTTACACTGTTGGAGGGAAATTAATTTCCTGTTTTTCTCCTTGTGGATGGAAGGTGCTGCATCAAAATTTTTAATGTGCAAAATCTGAATTCTTGCTTGGTGAGTGCAGAAGATGTGACAGCTACGGGCCACAGCTTCGTCTGTCACTGCAGGCCTGGAGGGTGACACCAGCCCCAGCTGTGGGCTACAAGGCTGAAGCACAGGGGCTGTGTGCACCAAGAGTGATCCAGAGAACACACGCAGGCCCATTGCCGAGGCTTCCTGTCCAAGGTGCACGCTTGGCAACGTGTGTTTCTGCCAGGGCCTTTTAATAAAGAAATCATGCATTATGCAAACATTAACATTTAAACCAATGTTAATGAAAGAAAGAAACTCTTCTAAGGGCTTACATTATTTAAAACACCACTCTTAAGCTCCACAAAATGCAGCGTAGTGTGACTATGCAACTCACGAAGTCCTGTGTGCACAGGGCGTGTGTGTGTGTGTGTGTCTGTATGTGCTCTTACACACACCCTTGTGTTATGTGTGAGTGAGGCCAGGAACACGCAGTCTAGTGCCCTCTGGACATTTCTGATTTTCCTTTGCATGAGCCCTGCCTAAGGATGCAGGGTTAGGTACAGGATTATTTTGAGTTCACAATGCCTTATGCAGCCTTTCTTCTCTCTGGTATCAAGTACAATCCCAGTGACAAAGGTGACATAGAGATGACCCCTTGTCTGTGGTACTAAGAGACTCAGTGCTGTACCTGTGCTGTAGACCTTCACGTGCTTCTTGGCTCACAGGTGCCTTTGGATGTCAGGCCAGCACTGCAGCCTGAGGAGGGCTTGCAGCGCACCTCCAGTGGCTCCCTCTGTCCTGTGAGGCATCTGTGGTCCTGGCTGTGCGTCTCGTGGCCCTGGGTCCAGGGTGGCTGCACCATCCTGCAGAAGAGGCACCAGGGGCTCTGGTTTGCTCAGCCTGCACCCGTCTCTATCTCAGATGGAGACGGTGACACTGGGACTCAGCATCCTGCTCCCAGCAGTTTGCTGCAATAAAGAGGGCTTCCGCCTTGCCCCTGTGCACGGTGGGAAGCCGTGCCAGAGTGCAGCTCTGCTAGCCTCAGGGACAGCAGTGTAGGCTCAGCCCTGGCTTCAGTGCTACAGACTGCATCCGCTGAGGCACCGGTTCTGCTTCTGGGCCCCAAAAATTTATTTTCTGCTTTTATAGGTTCTTTTTTTGTGCCCATCATTTAAGTGTGATGCCTGAGCTCTATCAACTAAGAATTCAGATGGGAGAGGCCAAAAAGACAGGAAACATCCCAGCTTTGCTTGCCAGCCTTAACTTCTGTTTTGGAAAAGCCAAAGCTTACTGGAAATCCAGGGCCCCAGGCAGCACAAGAAACAGCCGCAGCAATCGCTGATTGATTCCCTGCTGCTTGCTTGGAGATGTTTTATGATTCATTGTATAATTTTTAAAAATTGCAATGAAAAGCACATGACATAAATGTGCTTCCAGATACCTAAACAGAATGTTTATCCCTTTATTATTATAAGTTTTAGTTTTGAACCTCATATATCACAGCCTCAGTGCTTCTGGTATGTAACTAACGTACACCTTGCCAGTGGGTGTGGGCAGTCGTGTCGGCTCTGTGCAGATGGCTGAGCAGCTGATCTCTGGAACCCCGTCACCTTGCAAAGCTGCAGCGCTGTACTCACTGCGAAGGGCTCCCCGACTCCCAGGGCCTGGGGTGTGAGGACTCCCCTGTACCCTGGCTCTGCACGTGACTGCTCTAGGGTTCCCATAGAAGCAGGATCAGGCACATTGTCTATTTGTGACTGACTTCTTCCTTCCAGTGTCAGATCCTTGCAGGTCATGCACTGCATTGCCTCACTGCATTCTTAAGCCAGTCCTGAGAGATAGGGTCTATTTACCGATGGGTAAGCTGAGGCTCAGAGACAGGCCCAAAGTGACTACTCGAACACAGTGATCAAAATATACGGTTCATGTTTATATTTAAAATATATAATTCCCCAAAAGGCACATAGCCCTTTAGTCCCCTCAGACAGTCCTCTTCTCTTACAGCACACTCCTCTCACCATTCCTGCCACTTTCTGCAGCAGCTCTGGAAGTGCTCTGGGGAGCAGCTCTGTGTGGTCCTGGCTGCCTCCATGTCTTGAATCTCCTCAAAGTGTCTATGTGTCACAGTCTTTTTGACCTTGGGTAGGAACCATAAGTCACATGCGGGCGGCGTGGCTGACCATAGGCTCACGAGGCGGCCTTCCCTTTGGACAGCAGGCAGAGTCAGTTCCCTCACCTCCTAAAGACACCCATGACAGAGCACTTCTGGAACTGCTTCACAAGTGGCTCCAGCCAGGCAAGGAGTGGTGTGAAGTAACAGGAAGAGCTTCGAGGGGCTCCATGCCAGTGTGTCTCTCACTGCATATTTTGCTGGCCACTCCTGTGTGGGGGGACAATTACTCACACCCCAGCTTCAGCCATTCCACAGCTCTCACCTGCATGACCTGGGGTTTTCAACCAGGGTCTTCTGTACTTTGCAGCATTCCCTGCCACTTTCTAGTGTCTGAAATTTATTTCTGTTATCAACAATATTTTTCAGGGGACCTGGGAGATGGCTCAGTGGAATAGGTGCTTCCCTGGCAAGCACAAGGGCCCAGTTCTGCCAAAAAAAAACCCACAATGTTTTCCTTCTTTCTCTCACTTGGAGAGAGTGGAGCCTGGTTACAGGGAGCCACAGGTCTTCCTGGCCTACTAGTGCATCCACCGCTGCTCTGCAGGAACCCGGCTACCAACACCATCTCTCCTGCAACCTCCAGGACCCTGTGTCTCCTCCACATGCCCTTGCAGGCACAGGCCTCCACTGCAGTGGGGCGAATGGCCTTCATATCTTCAGTCAGCTATGTGCACATGTTGCGCTGGTCCTGGACAACACCAGTCCAGCTGCTGGGCACTTTCGTTCTTTTATTGCTTTGCTGTCTCCTCAGTTTGATCATTGTTGCCACTCTGTACATCTTGGGAGTCAACAGGTGGAGCAATCTACACAGGCTGTGGACTCCTGGTCTATAGTGAACCACTGCTCGGTGTGAATGTGCAGGCGGGGAGGCTGGGCTGTGCCACCTCGGGGACTCTGGGCCACCCTCACTGGTGTGAACCAGGGTGGCTGGAGTGGCTCGGCTTCCCTGAGGGTGCCGGGGTGCCCTGTGCTCATGTTGAGGAGGGACAGAGGGACTGCTTCTGGCAGACTAGGGGCCACAGGAGGTGCACGCAGAGAAGCAAGAGTTCCGCCATTAGGCCCAAGCTTATCATTGCTGAGAACACTGAGAGAGACACCGAGGAGGAAAGTCCCTCAGTGGGGACTGGGATGCGGTGGCCACAGGAAATGGTTTTGGCTTGGTCTGAAAAATAAATTAGGATGCAAAAGCTCATGAGTAGAGTAATTGGGCAGTAAACAGGCACATAATTTGGTGAAGACAGCCACACATGCCCCGCCCTGGCTTCCTGAAGGCCAGTTCTTTCTATCACAGTTTGACATTTTTACTGTGATTTTTCAGTTTATGTAAAAAGAAAACAGCCATCTATATTTATAATGTGGAATTATTTGCATACATCATGTTTGCTGTAGCTGTACCACACACCCTTCATTGAAATTCATTCTCAACAGATGTGCATGAATTCTCACAGATACCTGGTACATGTGCCCTGCTTGTGTCTAGTGGGAGACCCCTTTTCTGGGAGAAATGAGAGTCTGTTAGGAAAACATCCCATTTTTCTGCTGAGCTTTCTGTTTTATAAATGTCATCCTTCTCCTTCTCTTTTCTCATAAAGGAGAAGGATGGAGAGAGCAGGCCAGCTGTGCTCCAGGGTACCTGAAAGGTTCAGAGCCATGCAGGAGTGAGGCCTGGCACTGCTCCTAGCGCAGTGTGGGGGCAGTTACTTCTGCAAGTCACGCTTCTAGGTGCTGCTGGCACCCCGGTGGTCAGCGCCCACTGGCCTATCCAAGAGCAGCTAGTGGCCCTCCAGAATGCATTTGACCCTGATGCTGGCAGGAGGAGCCCATCTACCCCTTGCAGGGTCAGCAACAAAGTGTTTTCCCAATCTACTAAGTCTTCAGCCAGGTCATTTAATGAGTTTTGTTATTTCAATGGAAATACTCCAGAAAAGTCCTACATGTTAAATAGTCCTAATTACAGGTATGTCTTGTTTCCGTAAAATCTGCAGCACATTCCAATCTCGGTCTCTTCCATTATAATACAGCCCAAGAAGTAGAGAAATGTAGATTTAACAGAGAAAGGTATAGCTACCACTGAGCTTTGCAGGACTGTAGGTCATGACTTAGGAAGTTCTGTCGGAATCTGTTACCGTTTGTGTCTAGTTGTTCCCCCAAAGCCTCATGCAGTCATGGGGTGGGGGTTGAGATTCACTCATGATCCAGTGGGATTATGGGTCTCAGTACTCATGGGATTATGGGTATGAGTACTTCTCCCAGCCTGGGGCAGATAGCCTGAATGCAATTTACGGGAGACTTGTTCTCTGTAGCCATCATTGTTGCTGCTGCTCCTCCAGTTTTCTGTCTTGCTCTTTGCTGCTACCATGAGCTGCTGGCCTCTGCCGTGCGCCCTTCTGCCTTGGAGCCAGCTGAGTATGGACTGAAACCTCCACCAACTGTGAGCTAAATAAACCTTTCCTTCCTTCATTTTGATTGTCCATTATTGAGAACAGAGTAACCAAGACAGAATTCCTTTCTTCTACATTTATCTTGGAAGAATGATATTCCGCCATTCATAGAACATAAGGAAAATATTTGGGTAATTACAAAATGGGTGGGTTCTCTAGGATATAGAGCCCTGGCTTGGGAGTGTTTTTATTTGAAATTTTAATTTATTTAACACTATAAGGTAGACAATATACATATCATTTTTAAATCTTTGCATTAATGAAGTATAATTCACTCATTATCACTGCCTATAGGTGAAAGTAGTTTTTAAAAACTAAACACACGAGCACTGATATGCATACACAGACCACTAGTGCTTTGCACCTTGAGTTGTCTTGAGGTGACCACGGGCACAGGCACGTGACCAATGGCCACGTTGGAAACAGACCGTGCGAGCACCACCAGCATCCAGAGGCCCCTTGTCCCATCCCTGCCTGGCCTCAAACATCCACCATCCGAACATGCAAGCTTCTCCTGCCTCACCCCGAGATAAACACCGAGCCATGAAGGATGAACTGCTCCGAACCATGCGGATACACACGTTCAGGGCTTTACTGGGGGAATCAGTGGTTTGTGCGGCCGAGCACGACCTGCACGGCCACTTCTGTCCTGCCTCGCTCTCTGTGGTTATGCCGACTTGTGCTCATCCACGCCATAGCCACACGCATGCTTTCCAGTCCAGGGTCTTTTGGACAATGTCACCGTGGCCATTCTGTTGCACTGGAGTCAGTGGGGGCCTGGGGCACGCCCTCCATGGTGTGTACCTAAAAGCAGAATCGCAAGTCACCAGTGTCTCTGGATTCCTTCTGAGCAGAGGGTGACCCCCCACGGAGGCCGGCGTCTGAGCTCTTGCACCTCAGCCTGGAGGTGAGGTGCGGGCTTTCCTCTCTGAGCTGTTTGCTTTCACTGCCCTGATGATTAACGAAGACTCACAGACTGTGATAGTTTTAAAGGACATTTGGGTGTCTTTTATGAAGTTCATAATTATTGCTGGTTTTCTATGACATTGTTTTGGGTTTTCTTATTGATGTTAGAGTTCTTTATGTACGACGTTGTCTAGAAGCCACTTGATGACCACATGGAATGAAAGTAATTCTCCCTACATCATGGTTTCCCTTTAGACTTGGTTGTTTTGCACATTTGAGCTTTAGAGTTACTGATTTCTTGAATCCATTTTTAGCTCATTAACATAGGAAAGCAGGTGATTTTATCCAGGGGCAGCATCTGCAATGTGTTGCAGTCTAAGATGTTTTTGCTCATCCTATGGCATGGGTATTTGCTTTGTTGATTTCTTCTGAAATCTTTCTGGGTTCCACAGTCTCCTCACATCTCCCGCCAGCTGTGGCTTTGCATGGGGCAGTGGCTTTGCGCCGTACCTAGTGCACATTGTGTAGTTGTGAAAAGGCTGTCTCTTCCTAGTTCTTCAGAGGGACAAATGTATCATGAATCGAGTGACGGCAGGGTGTGATGAGACTTAGTGGCTCTTGCTTTGTCTCTTCCATCCATTTGTCTCCTCAGAATGGCTGTTTTGGTTAGTGTAATTCACACGTCTCACCATCTGGGCTGGGTAGGCTTCCTCCAAGTGTGTCCTACTGCCACCAAATGGCTTTGAGTCTTAGCCTTTTCTCTTTTTCTACATACTTTAGATGCAGCCCACATCACCACTGCCTCAGGGCTCTGACTGGATGTGCACTGACTCCAGCACTGGCCCAGGTGGTCTTTGTGCCCGCAGACTTGCGCGGTCTGTGAGCATGGGATGCTGCTTACACATCGCCTGAAGATTTCCCTGTGAAGGGTCTAATGGCCTGTGCTGGGGGGTCTTGCATCTCCTCCTGGAGATTTATTCTTGGAGCATTTTGTGCTGCTGTAGGGAGCATTTGAAGATCTTTACAGCATTGCATTGCTACTGTGCCCTGCTGGGACAGAGAAAAATAGATCTTTATGTTTCGATTTGACCAGAAGCTTCAAGTTTACTCCTTAATCCTAACAGTTTTTCTATAGATTCTAATAGAGTTTTCATCTATGTAAGTATATATGTGTGGATATACATATGGTATAAAAATAATGAATTTTATTATTTTCTTTACAGTGTGTACACTTACACACATACCCACACATGTGCACATTCACCTGTGGACCGCAGCTCAGCACTGATTTTTGGAAGCTTGTGTGGTTCCTGAACCCCAGAACACAGGGCGCACCTGTGATACCAGGTGTGACAGCTGTCCACCACCCTTGGGTCAATAACTTTTCTACAAGGGGCCAGAGTGAACACTTCCAAATTTCTGAGCCTTCTAGCCTGCCTCCTCTTCTTCCTCACACTTTAAAACCCCTGGGAAATTTCATGTCCATTCCTAGTCCACTGTCTTAGAGAAACAGGCTGCTTTATCCAGGGAGACTGCCTGTTACCTCTTGCTTTTAGATGAAAAAAACTCTGTAATAATACACTTTCTACATTTCATAACCATCAAAAATGAAGATTCAAGCTGTCTAGTGATTATGAGCTCTGTGACGCATTCTGTACACTTTCTCAGGCTGTCAGAATGCACTCACGTGCAGCTTCACTCCACTGCGTGCCTCAAAGTGTCTGGCATGCCCCTGGGTACCTGCATTACAGCAAAATCTTTTCTTTGCAGTGTACTTTTAAGCTGACCATTACACTCTGTCTTGGAGGAGTTTTTTGCATTAAAAATAAAAATATGAAGCAGTTAGATTGCCCCATTCTACGGTACATCTACAGAACAGCTATTGCTAATGTTTTGTTGTTTAGCCTTCCTCTCATTTTCTGCAAGGACTAATGTTAGATTAACTTATGTCTGTGGCTCAGGACCCCCTTGACAGTTTTGGTGAAGGGTACATTTCATTGCCTAGAGAGCGAGGTCACTGTTGCAATGGTGTGGGCATCTCTGTGTAATGGGAAATCCAATGATGTCATTATCTGGCAAGAACTCAGCTGAAATCTTACACACATTCTTGAACTCCATTAAAGGTGTCTATCTCTTCAGGGGCTCAAAATGTGACGGAGTGTCATAAGTTGCACACTGGAAACATTTTATGATGTAGATCTAAAATGCACCCCCCCAAAAAAATTTCTCATGTGTTTAAAGGCAGGTTTTAACAACCATTGTTAAGTTCCTATTTTTTTAAAAATGTAATTTGATACAGGGTCTACAGGGTAGATCGGACTCATAGTGATTCTCCTGTTTTCAGCCTCCCAAGTGCTAGGATTACAGGCACGTGCCACTAAGCCTAGTTTCAATTGCCATCTCAGCGTGTCCCAGGGGCCTGCATTGCACACTGGGGATCAAACCCCAGCTACTGTGCTCTGCCTAAGCAAGCGCTTTAGTCCACTGAGCTATCTGGCTAGCACTTATCATTTTGTTTAATGAAATTCTGCATCATTTCTGCTCTTTAAGAATCTTTTTATTCTCCTTAAACACAAAGTGGATTTTGTTCTTCTATTTTTTTTAAATCTTTTTTCTGCTTTTGTTAATTTTGTTGAGAAACAAATAGTAATGAGACAGTTTCAAAACAGGTTAGTAGGACAGTTACAATAGTTAACACATTGTGTATTGTCTTCGTAGTAGTTAGTCATAGTATAAGATGCAGACAGATGATATCCTGTCCAAATACTACTAGTACAAATCTTTCTTCTCATTGAATTAAGAGAAAGTAGCTGCATATCTATCCTTCATTTATATCCCCCTTTTTTTGTTTAGTTTTGTCAGAGATGGGTATTCCATGGCCATTAAATTTTGTAGGTGCATGAAGTCAGCAAAATAATCCAATGCACTAAGCTAAAGTCACAATGTATTGAAGATCTAAATATTAAAACAGAAACACTCAGTCTCCTGGAAGAGAAAGTAGGAGGAACTCTTGAAGATATAGGGGTAGGCAAAGAGTTCATGAACAGAGGGTCAGGGAGATGGCTCAGTGGAGTAAGTGCTTCCCTGGCAAGCACAAAGGTCTGAGTTCAATCCTTGGTTCCACCAAAAAAAAAAAAAAAAAAAAAAAAAAAAAAAAAAAAAAAAAAAAAAAAAAAAAAAAAAAAAAAAAAAAAAAAAAAAAAAAAAAAAAAGAGTCCATGAACAATAATCAAATCGCATGGGTAATACCTGAAAGAATTAATAACTTGGACCTCCTCTTATTGAGAAGCTTTTGCATGTCAAAAGAAATTACCAACAAAGTGAAAAGACAACCCACAAATATGGAAAAAGCCTTAACTATTAAGCACTCAGACAAAGGTCTGCTGTCTAGAATTTATAAAGAAGTAAAAAACATTAGGGCCCTGGAATTTAAAGACCCAATCCAGAAATGGGCATCTGAGATGAACACACACTTCTCAGAGGACAAGGTGGGTTTTGGAAGGGACTGGACCCCAGGAACACTGTGCTCACCAGGGGTTCAGTCCATGGTCAGTTCACAGCTTGAAGTGCCTGAGCAGAGACCTGGAGCCTGTGGGAAGGTGCTTCTGGGGTGTGCCCCTCGGAGGCATGTCTTTCCACACTTGTGCTGGTTTCCTGTCGGCCACCACCTTCTCCTTGGGTGTCAGATTTTGCATCCCAGAGGTGGGAAAGCCGACCAGTATTATGAATACATAAAGCAAACGCAATAATCATTCCATCAGCAACAGGGAAAGTGTGGTGTTGACAAAAGGTCCCTGATTTGATGGCACTGACAAGCTGAGTCCGAGGCATCCCCTGCACAGATGGGCCGGACGCTGCCCACGTCCCTGCAGACTCTGTGCTCTCTATAAATTCACAGATAGTGGAGTGAGCTGGAGTAAGTAGAATGGAAGGAAGATGGAGCAACACAGGACAGGGGACCCCAGCACCCTTGAGGGAGGGGCTCAGAGGCACGACTTCGCAGCAGACACTTCTCAGCCTTGTGGACCAGAGAGAAGTAGTGCGGTCTCTGGAGCAGCCTGTACAGGGGCTGAGCAGAGGCACTGTGGGAAACTCAGAGGGAGAGGGTGCATGGAGCCACAACCTTGGATGTGGCTGCCATGTTGGGTGAGGTTAAGTCAGGAGGGGTGTGTAGCTACACCTAGGAGCCCCAGCTGTACTCTAGTGGGGACAAGGTATGGAGGGGAGCAGCATGGCTGGATACACCCTGCTTTCTGCGGGGTGGCGGAAGGGCTGGTGCATTCTGTGCAGCAGTAGGAGGCTGATGGGAAGCCACTGCATCCTCTACAGCAGTGAAAGAAGGGGCTGCAGCTTGTGCTGGGGGCAGGCAGGTGGGCACAGAGATCTGGACATGGATTCGAGGGGCAGGCGGGGATAAAGACTGCCCGAGGTGGAGTGGAGCACCAGACTCCAGACCCGTGGGTAGAATAATGGGCTCCCAGGGCTCTAGAAGCCAGCGGGTTTGCTGGCAGGTCATCTGCCTTCTTCTGCTGTTCTGGGAACAGGAGCTGTGTGGCTCCCGGCAGGCAGTGTGATACCCCTGGCCACAGCGTTCTGTGGGCAGCATCCCCACTGAGTCTGTGTGTCTCCCTCAGGCCCCCAAAGGACCAGCTGCCCTCTGCCGGGCCACACTGGGCACGGCAGGGATGCCCACAGAAGTGCAGGGACTGCAGACATCAGACTGGTTCTGGCTACCAGATTTCCACTTCCACAGTGGAATGCTGGTTGCTATGGAGTCCGTGACACAAAGAAGCATTTCTGTGTCTTCCAGTCCCTGAAACTCAGTGCCCTTGGTCACCGGCAGGCTATACAAGTGCGTGAAGTACTTTAATTGGTCCAGTGACTGGAAAGATTGCTTTACTCTTCATGGATCAAACATGTGCCAGTTACACATTTTAAGCAAAAGCTTTGAGGCCCTCGGCCAGAGATGGTCATGGTTAAAGGTGGGAGGGGCGCATATGGCTGTGATCCCAGCACTCAGGAGGCTGAGGCAGAAGGTTCACTGCAAGTTCAAGGCCAACCTGGGCTACTCTCTGAGTTCAAGGCCATCCTGAATTGCATACAGAGACCTCATTTCAAAACACCAAAAGGTAATAATAAATAATGAACAGATAAGGGTGGACAGAGGGGACCTGGAAGCCATCATATTATTCTCCATAATCTGAACAAGATTTTAAAATTTTCTATCTGTAAAGTTCTATCTGCACCAAATGGATTCATCTATGTGCTGTGCGCGAGCCATCTGTGGCCACGACCCACGCTCTGAAGGTCAGAGTTCAGGAAGCTGGCTCTATCTCATCCTAAGGCGCAGGAATACGTGCTTGTTTCCAGAGGCTTCCAATAGGGCTCTCTCCGCCTGGTCTCCTTTTCAGATCTTCCTCCTCTTGTGCGCTGTGGGTGGGGCAGCCCATGAGGGGTGGGCGGCTGCTGTCGAAGCAGGAGTGGGCTTCAGCAGGCGCTCAGGTCCCTGCTGGCCAGACGGCTTCAACTTGGGCTGCCAGCTCACTAGAATGTGAAATGGGAAATTCGCAGAGGCTGCGATCTCCAGCTAGCCCAGCATTTCCAACGCCGTGCCCTGCAGGCGCACGCAGCGTTTCTGCAAAGCAGAGCAGCTGTGCCTGTAGTTCTGTGGCCCCTCACAGGCCAGGTTTGCGGAAGAGCGCAAACCCACCCAGCTCACTCTGGGTGGCAGCAGGGGGCAGTGTGGCGGGGCTCTGTAGGGGTGCGCAGGAACCCGGAAGAG
>PVKA01011390.1:37607-61196 GCA_004027165.1 Ctenomys sociabilis
GCTGACTTCACAGCTGCCCCGAATCGTAGCACAGAGGAAAGGCACCAGAGAGAGAGACGAGCCCTGCAAGGTGCACCCGGGCCACTCTCTCAGCAGGGCCCGCCTCCTCACGGAGCGGGTTAATCAGCTCAGAGATACAGCACCTCCAGAAGCCTCCCACTCCCTCAAGTGGGCAGCCTGTGAACTGGCACGCCTGCACCGTACCTGCCCTGGGGGTCAGGGCACGCAGGGCCGGGGACACAGGGTGTTTCATCTTGAGCTCACCTGTGACTCTGTGCGTGCTGAGAACACAGGGCTCACGTTCCTTTCCAGCAAAGTCCAGGGGAAAGAAATAGAGAGCATGTCATGTGCCGCACGTGTGGGCCTTCCAGCTCCCCAACCCACAGGGGCAACCAGGAGGCCACCTCTCAAGAGCAAAGCTCTTTCTGGCCCATCCTCTCCCCAGAGGCCTTCTTAATGGTTCTGTCAGTCGTAGAGGTCCTGGGGGCCCAGGAGATGAAGCCACAAGGCAGACGCTGACCACCGTGCCCAAGCCGGTGTGTCCTGGCTCGCACATCTCGGCAGCCTCAGCTCTGCTTCCCCAGCACTGGGGTGATCGTGGGCAGTTATCATGCTTGGCTTCTCTGACAGGCCTCCCACTTGTAGACCAGCGCAAGTGTGTCTCCTTCCTCATGCAAACATTGCACGATCTGACAAAGGCTGATGGCCTTGAAGAGGGTGATTTGTGGAGATTTGTGAGCAAATGGGGGAGTTACTGACAGACTTGGTCAGCACCCTCATAATGCCTGTGTGAGAATACGCCATGCACTGAAGGAGCAGTATTGCATTTGTCTGGACCTTTATCTTCGAAGTTTAGTTGAAACAAAGAACAAAACCCATCAAATGCAGAGTTGGTCAATTTCACTAACTAGAAAATTGGCAGTGATGAATCTGTGCCTGCTGATGACCAGGTCCAGCGAGTGACCTGCCTCCGCTACAGGAGGAGGAAAAAGAGGCACTTGATACTTCCTCACATTTGAAATTGCCATCTGTAATTGTGTCTCATGATTCGTTTGTGCTTGGGCACTTTTCTGTCTTCCCTAGGGGATGCTGATGAGCTTTGCTTTCTGATGAGTTGTTCACTATAAGCTGCTGACACAGTGCGGGTGACCTGAGCTGCGGACTTTCCTCCACAGAGGCTGCCGAGTCTTGTTCCTGGGCCCTGATTTGTTCCTTTGTGTGGGGTTAGCTAGACCCTTGGCAGGGTAGATCTGTGCTCTGCAGGAGTGCAGCAGAGACGCAGGTGGGGACTCTCCCCCAGGAGCCACCTGGGCAGGTGACAGCCCTGTATCAGCAACCTTGGGACCCCTCCTCAACTCAGTAGCTCCCTCTCGCACCGAAGCAGTATAAGAGCTCAAGGACACATCAAGGTCAGTGTTTCCGTTCTCATCCCAGCTCTTCTATGTCAACCCCATGATTGCACCTTACCTTCCGAAGCACTGGGGTGAAAACCAGCTTGCTGGTTACAGCTGGGCTCTGACAGAGAGCGCACACGTGCTGCCCTGATTCACGAAGCGTGTCCCTTTAGCTGTGAGAGTGCTGTGGCTTTGTAAAATACAAAGAGGATAAAATATATGAGGTAACTGATAGGATGGGCTGCCAGTACAGGGTCACCCGTGGGATAAAAGTAGTTCAAGGTGCTAGAAGCAGAATAGAGAACACGCAGGTAGACACTGAGGTGGGTCTCACAAGTACTGTTTGCACCAGATGAAAATAAGCGCTCCAGTTGTCCAACAAGGCACAGCAATGCACCACGAGCGACAGAATGAAGGCAGCTTTGTGCTGTCACATCTTCCCTCCCCAAATCGCACTCTCCAGATGATTTTCTCAAGATCAGTGATAGTATTTCTATGTTTTTAGTAACACACACACATACACACACACACACGAGAGGCTCGGGAGACGTAGCCAGAGTTCCTGTGCTGCCACTGCAGTAAGTTCCGGTGTGCTTCAGGCAAAGGCCCGGAACCCTGGTCTGCGCACGCCCCAGCCCCTGGAGCTTGATGGCTGTGAATTTCAATCTCTGAGTCCAGGTGACAGCAGCCCTCATAAGCGAAAGCTTCGCATTTCCACAGTGGTCAGGGGTAAGAAGTATCCTTCCCTGTGATAGTTTGTGGCAGTGGGGACCTCAGGGCATACCATCAGGAGCTCTGAGACCTGTCATAAGGGTCATAAGGCATGACAAATTAGCTCCCAGGACATTGTTTTAAAACTCAAATTAAATAAAAGCTACTAGAAGTGTACCAGAATTCACGAATGCTGCTGAGTACTTCCTGTATGAAACAAAATTTCTTAGGGTTGAAAGTCCACAGGCTGTCAGGTGAGGCTTGTGATTATTTTTATTTTATTTTAAAGAGAGTACAAAATGGTATTAAAGCACAAGAATTACAAACAATGCAGAATTTCACTAAACAAAATAATATGTATTTCACAGTATTTGTTGTAATTCATAGTGTTGTCTTCCAACTAGTTGTTCACATTACCAGATGCATGCAAAATTGGAAGAAACAGAGAAGGAAAAATATATAAGAAATTAAGAGGAGACAAAAATGAATGAATTGAGAATAGGAGACCAAACAATGAAGCATTAACTGCCTTTTCCCATAGATTAGCAGAATCTACAGTGCAGTTGTCTTAACCATCCTGCTGACATATAGAGATGAATCTCTTTCCCCAGCTCCCTCAACTCAATAAATTCTTCCTTTTGAAGAAGTTCATTCCATTTTTTTAGTATCTGTTGTACCCTCCAGATTTAATTTTTTTTTTTTTTTTTTTTTTTTTTTTTTTTTTGCGAAACCGGGGATTGAACTCAAGCCCTTGTGCTTGCCAGGGAAGTGCTTATTCCACTGAGCCATTTCCCCAGCCCTCCAAATTTAATTTTGTCTTTCAGATTCTCACTCTAGGGAGACAATACGATGTTTGTACATGTGGTTCTGTTTTATTTCACTTAAGAGTACAGTCTCTAGTTGCATCCATTTACTTATAAACCCCCCAAATTTATCCTTTTTATTATTTTTTTTACAGCTGAATAGATCTGTATTTAAATGAGAAGCAAATTTAAATAGCACATAAATGATGAGCAAGTCTTTGGTGAGTCACAGGGACATGTATAGGACAGCAGAGAGGCTTGGTGGACAGAGGTTGTCTACGGCCATACCACCCTGAACGCGCCCGATCTCGTCAGAGAGGCTTGGTGGGTGAAAGATAAACAGGGCCTGCGGGGCACAGCCAAACAGTTACTGGGAAAGCAAAGCATTTTCTGGGCTTGCTGGGGCCACCAGTAGAAGCCTGTGGTTCTCAAGGGAGTGAGATGACGCGTGGATGATTTGTCTTAAAGGACGAGCAGCCCAGCTGGGTGAGCAGGGGAGTACAGTCTTCCTTCAGCTCGCATCTGCTCCATCCACAGGGACCGCACCTCTCAGAGTGATTGTGTTGTGGGAAAGTGCACACAGCAGCCCAAGTGTCTGCACCTGTGTGTGTGTGTGTGTGTGTGTGTGTGTCCATCCCAGCAATGTGGTGAGAGCAGCTGTGAACTGAGGCAGACGTGTATAAGTGTGACAGCTGCCACACTGCTGAGTGTGTCCAGCACACTGTAGGTGTAGAAGCAGGTTGGGGCCCTTGTGGCTGCCAGGCCCTGGTCTTTGGCAGGAAGGTGTCTGCAGATGATGGCCTCTAGGCCAGGTGCTCGGGGCTGTCACACAGCTCCAGGCTGGCTCTCTGTCCTCCCCACAAGTTCTGAAGACAAAGCAGTGCCCTCAGGCCACCTTTGGTCCCTGTGCTTCACCGGGTGCACCTGTGGTTTTCTTAGCCAGACTCTTTGAGTCATGGCATCAGCTGTCTGGGATGACCACAGAGGCACCACTGCCTGGGCTGATGTTGCTTCTGGGGGCCTTTACCAACCAGGAAAGGTGGTGGCTTGGGAAAGCCCAAGTCTCTGACCCCAGCAAGGACGTCTCTGCAGTGTGACCCTCACCCCAATAAGCCCTCCAGAAAGCCCTGGGTGTAACCACCTGTGTAAGTCTGGGATGGAAACCCTCCTCTGCCCTGGGCTTGCTCCTGGCTCCTTCTTGCCCCTCTCGACTCCCTGCCCCCTGGCCTGGGAGCACTCTACTTTTACCCCAGCCTGTACCTATCGCCCTGCTCCTGGCATCCTTCTCTGGGGCAGCTGAGCTAGGACTTTGGCTTATGGGCTGCAACTCACCCTGGGAAAGTCAGCTAGACAAAAGCACAATGCCATCTAGCAGGGTGCCCTAACATTAAAGGAGAGGACCCACGAAACTGGCAGCCTGCGTGGGAGCACCCTCCTCCGACCACCCTAGGGTGAGGGGGCTTTGCTGGCTGCTGTCACTTCTTGTACCACCAAGGGAGGGTTCTTCCAGTGTCTTGGAGCAGCCTGAAAGTGCAGGACTCAGCTCCAGGGAAAGAACCAAGGTGAATTAATGTTAGGACTCACTGCAGAGAGGAGCAGCCAGAGGAGATGGTGTTGAGTTCAGGGTGTGTGTGTATATGTGTGTGTGTGCGTGCGTGAGCATGCATGCACCCATGTGTGTGTACAATCCCTTGGGGCACAGGCCCCCATTGCCTCCCCAGGACAGCATTGATTCAGGGGGCCAGCAGCACCCATGTGGGGTGTCTGCCCTGCCTGGGCAGGTGGAGGTGCTGGTTGGCAGGTGACATCTTCCAAAACCTCTGTAGGAAAGCTCTTCCAGTTCTGGAGGGGAAACCTTCCCATAAGCTCCAAGTTTTGTGCAGGAGGGGTGGCAGGCCAAACACAATTTATCCAGCTGTGGGTCTCCTTGCATGACTAGGGTGGCATGGAAAAGGCTGCAGTATGGCACCTATGGGCAGGGCCAGGAGTGAGCAGGGCAGCTGTGGGCCTCCTAATGGGTGGCCTTGTTTGCAGGGAGAGGCTGGCGTGACCAGTGGAGTCTGGGAGCAGAACCAGACCTGTCCATTTAGGGAGCTCTGGCATTCAGGCAGAGGCAGGCTGGGTCTGGCACACGGTTCCTCAGGAATGTCTAAGCCCTGGTGTCATTACCTTCTCACTGTGTCCTTCCTGGCCTCAGAGTCCGGGGATTCTCCTGCATGCAGCCCTGTGAGCTCCATGGAGAGCTGCACCCTCCGCACTGTCAGCCCTACCAGGTCGGACAAGACACGGCCTCGCCTGGCTAAGGGCTGAGCGCTTAACCCTGAGCCTTGGAGTCTGCCAGCAGCTGTGCACTGTGCACAAAATCTATGTTGCAGGCTGAGGTTTTAATGAAAATTATTGTCCCGAGAGCCCCATTGTGGTGGAGCCTGCTCAAAGCACTTCCCTGGCTTTGGACACGCTCATCCTGTCATCCTCATTGGCTTCTGAAGCCCAGCTGGGGTCCCCTCTCCTGGGTATCTGTCGCCCTGTTTTAGCTGCCTCTGTGCCCTCAATTGATTCAAAACATTTGTCTTCATTGGTCATCTTGGCTTCGGAGAAGCACTGGAAGTCACAGTGGGTCCCATCTGGTGAATCACATGGATGAAGACACAGAGAAATTGTCATAAATATTTTGAATCAATTGAGGACATGGAGATAGTCAGGAAAAGACACCCAGGAAAGAGGACTCCTGCAATGAATGTGTCAAGAGGCAGCAAGAATGGTGGGCCCGTGCTCAGAGCTGGGGGCCTTCTCAGGGCATCCGTGCAATGCAGCCTCACTGTAGCAAACCTTTAAGACATTTTCCTCAAAATACACCACAGGTTTTAACTGTGCCTTATACTTAGGTTTAATAAGATTGAATGTTATTTCCATTTTGTCCAAATTTAAATAGACCCAGAAAAGACAAAGGACAAAAGATTTCCCTAAGATGATACAACTTATGGAGGGATCAGGCTGCAGCTTACACGAGGCTTTGACCTACTTTCCTTCAGCGACAGATTCAGACTGTGGAATAACGCGTTAGAAATGGACCTTGGGTTGTTGTAGGCAAACCCTGTGGAACCATCTCTAGTTTTTGGGGGCCATGATTCTGTAGTCATTGGAGTAACTGTCCCTGTCCCTCCAATCCCTTACTATTCCCAGGACACTGAGTGGATGGAAGGTAGGGCTAGTTAAGGGTAGGGATATGATTTTTTGGTTTTTGAAGAGAACACACAAAAACATAGTAAAAAAAAAAAAGAAACTTTAGAAATGATACACGATTCACTAAGCACGAGGATAGGAATTAACAATGGTTGTTGTACTGCATATTATTGCCTTCAGATTGGTTGTTGAGATTACAGGATGTAGGTGGGCACATATGGTCAAAAATACCCAAAAATTCAGGAGAAAAAAGTTCAAGTGTTAATTGTTCCTTTCCATAGACCAGCAGAAATCGGCATACAATTACCCAGGCTACCCTGTGTCTATTTCTTTTTCCATTCCTCCTTTTTATTCTTTTGCACCGTCTCAGTTGCTCCTTCTCTTTGAACAGTTTCTCCCTTTTATAGTATCTATTGTACCTTTCAGATTTTATTTACTCTTTGAGGGTCTTACACTAAGGAGAAAATACAATGTCTACAGATGTGGGTCTGATTTATTTCACTTGTGAATATGGTCTCTAGTTACATTCCTTTACGCATAAAATCCTAATATTTACTGTTATTTATAGCTAAGTAGTATTCTACTTATAAAAATACATCTTTTTTTATCCAGTCCTCAGTTAATGGACATTTGATTTGTTTTCAAGATTTAGCTCGTTCAAAAAATGTAAATGAGAACACCACTGAGATTCCCTCTGACCCCAGGAAGGATGGCTTTCACCGAGAAGCCAGCCCGCCCCAATGCTGGAGGGGCTGTGGGAAGAAGAGCCCTCTCACTGCCGCTTTGGCCGGAGCTGGCCTTCGGCTGGTGCAGCATCAAGGCAGCTCTGCCCTTCTGCACGCTGAGCCTCTGAGAGCGGAGTCCCTGTGTCACGCACACCTCTGCTCCCTGTCCCAAGCACAGCTAAGTGGGTGCAAAGCACCTGCTCCCTGAACAGACTCTGCTGGCCCCTCCCTTCTGCAAGCAGAAGAAGGCTCTCCTGTTAGCCAAGGGCAACAGGGTCTTCATTCAGTTCCTCTCTCCTGGCATGTTACCAATGGGGTGCTTTGTCAAGAAAGCAAAAGAGAGAAACAGAAATAACCCTGGCAGTGCTCACTTGGTAGGCAAGTGTCAGTGCGGTGCAGCCAACTGTTCCCAGAGGTGATAAATAACAACTTTACGTGCACTGCCTGTTTCCTGCTGACACCCAGCAAGCCCACCACTCTGGTGTCTCACTTGTCCACCTGCCAACCTTGCCTGGTCCTCTCAGCACCCCAGCTGCCTGCCCCCTCAGGTCAGAGCAGGGCTGCCTCTCCCCGACGCCAGTGGAGGAGGCAGCAGGTTGCTGTGGCCCCACAGAAGAGCAGTAGCTCATGCACCCTGAGACACACCTGGCTGTCCTGCTGGCTCGGTAAGCACAGGGGCTGCCAGCATGGCCCTGAGTGGTGCCTCTCTGGCTGGGCATGAGCTTCTGCATTTGGGCAGAGGTGCTGAGGGACAGTGCTAGGCTCTGGGGATAGTGCGGTGTCCGGGAGCAGGAGAGGAGAGTGTGGCACCAGGGGAGGAGAAGGTGACAGAAGGTGTAGAGTGGGAAGGAGGTGTCTGTCACAGCCAGGTTCCCAGGGCAGTCCTGGCCCTACCCCTCTGTGTCTTGCCCCAGTGCCTGCCATCCCTGCACAGGTCTTGGGGCTGAACAAATGCGCAGGGCGAGGGTGCCGAGAGCAAGCAGCTGCACAGGTGGGATGCATGTCTTCCCTTTGGGCCTCTCACTGCTCTTCCAGGGGCTCCTGGGTTCCCGACAACCTCGTGCCACATGGCTCCTGTCCTGCAAGTCCAGACTGGAAACACCAGCAGCCTGACTCTGCTTCTGGCCAGGCACAGCTCCATTGATAAAACAGTGTAAGAAAGAGCCAGGCCTGGGCTGGGGTCTCCTACCATGAGCGTTGGCCTGCTGACAGCGTGGCCCGCTGTGACCAGGTGCAAGGCAAGCAGTCATAGCTTACTTTAAGTGCATCCACACTGCACAGCGGGCACCTGGACAGAAGGCTGGAGCTGTGGTCCTACTGTGTGCTGGGTCCTTCTTCAGGCCTGATACTTCAGGCTCAGGAAAGCTGCAGGACCATAGAGGTGGCCTCCAGTGCTGAGGGGCTGAGTCTTACAGGGCGCTGTCCTGCAGATGGGAGAGCTTGTGCTTCTCTCGAAAGGAGCAATCGCTGGAGCTCCTCTGTGCAAACCTGCTGCACATACGTGCCATTTGGGCACTCCTCGGACTCAACTTTGAATTATGCACTTGTGTCCCTAAGTCCTGTCCCCCCAAGGGCTCCTAACACAGGTGTGGCTCAAATCTGTGAATGTTGATTTTAGGGAAATCAGATGTGGTGTAAGAGGAAGAGTGTTTTAGCTCCGTAATACCCCAAACTTCAGGTCTCAGTGCCCTCCGCCACTGGGACCCTGTGCCTTCCTGGGCACCTGGCTTCCCTGATGCCTGCTCCATGTCCCTTCTGTGACTGTGCTGCTGGGGCTGGTCCCCCAGGCAGGGACGGAGGCCACAGAAAGGCCGTGTGTTCAGCGTCACGCGTGGCCCATGCTCAGAGGCAGCTGTGAGGAGCCTGGCTGCGTGGCAGAAGGTGCACTCTCACAGCACGGGACATCTCAGCAGAGCTCTGCCAGACTCCAGGCTGCAAGTCTACCGGCTTTGCACTCAGCTAGAGAAATCAGGGCTAGGGCAGGCGAGGTAGCTCAGCAGACTAAGCATCTACTTAGGTTAGTGCAGGGACAGGGGTTCGATCCCGGCACCACCTGCAGTGCCTGCCCCATCCTCAGGCACTCTGAGCCAGCCACCGAGACCCAGGCTACAGCTGTAATCCCGGAACTGGGGAGGCTGAAAACAGGAGGATCACTACGAGTCCAAGCTGTGTAGTGAGACCCTGTAACAGACACATAAAAATAAATAAGTAAATAAATAAATGAATCCAGGTTTCCAAGAGCAGGCGATAAGCTGAGAAGTTAATGCCAAATGCAATCTGTTAGCCTTCTGGCTTTATACCACACCATGAGGACATGTTTGTTCTCTTGGGCCCTCTGCTTATTCTTCTCAATAGTTTTAACTCAAAGAACTGAGATTTCATAAAGAAAAATAGTTTCTTCCCTCCCTAAAGACAACATCTCTACCAGGACTAGCAAAGCTATTCATGATTTCAGTCATGAGAAAAATGCCAGCCGGTGGCTGGTGCTAACAGTGAAGAGGCTGAGAGTCAGGTGGGGCACCACCAGCTTCGGTGGATTCAGATGGCACCAGAGAGGCCAGGTTGCCATGCAGGGACAGACGGGAAGGAGAAACACAAGGGAGTAAAACAGCAGAAAAGAGAAAAAAGTAAAGCAAAGCAAAGAAGAAAAGAGAGGAGGAGAAACACATCAGACTGGCAAGCCCATCGCACTGCAGGCTGATTTCTGCCCTGGGTTTGCTGTTAGTGATCACGTATAGCCCCCACGGATGAGTTCCTACCCCTAGCCTGTGGCTCTGCCCTATCCCCACGAGGCAGCTGTCGGGATCCACAAGAGCTCCCGGCCTGTGATCCTGTGGGCGTCAAGAAGCTAGGAGAGAATGGGATCTGAGAAAAGAACCCTGGCGAAAGTGTGTTTGCTTCTAAACTTCCTGAAATCAAACTCCACCCCTTCAGAAGTCAGGCAGTGTAATTCTGTCTCCTGGGGTTCCAAAGAGTCCCTGATTCATGAATCCAGACCTGGCTGTGCAGCCTGGACCCTGAGAGACATTCCTCATTGTCTTGCCCACTCACGGGCCTTCTTCTGTGATGTAAGCTGAAAGGCAGCCTAAATGACCGCTTCAGTGTAAGCCAGTGGCGGGAGTGGGGTGTCCTCTTCCTTCCCCCTTCCAAAACAAACTGCAGCTTTAGTGTAAACATTTTTTGATCTCACACTTTTAGCCCCTTGAAAAATATCTACAATGGCTGGAAAGGATGTGACCATGTTGAGACCACGAGGGCAGAGGTCCCTCTCTGTCTCTCTGTCTCTGTCTCTGTCTCTGTCTCTGTCTCTGTCTCTGTCTCTCTCTCTCTCTCACACACACACACACACACACACACACACACACACACACACATGCTGACCCTGATTGAGAATGGAAGAGAATATTGGTCCTTGATGGCAATGCTAAGCCATATGAACTGCCCTTCAAGGACACTGATGTGCAGACAGAACTCCTGCACACACTTACGCCACGTGGTAGAATCTGGTGCTGCGTCCAGCCAACCACAACATGTGCACCTGTACTTGGAGACAAAGTACTTCTTTGGCTTATTCTCAACAGCGAGATTCTTAAAAACCACATATTTTGCACTGCAATTTCTCCATTTGCGATGAGAAGTTTCTGTTTCTTATACACAGATGCCAAGGGGTAGCGAGAGGCTTGGGTAGTTGGCAGGCACAGCTGGGCCCCCAGTTCCTGTTCCCAGAGCAGGGCAGCTTCTCCATGGTGTCCCAAAGCATCTCCAATCTGGGGAATTGTGGTCACTGTGGAAGTCAGGAGTAATTACACCATCTATAAAGGCTGGGGTCACTGTCAGAAACCCACAGGCAAGAAGCTCTCTGACTTGTGGTGGGCCATGCACGCCCTTGCTGTCCTCAGGGAGAGTCTTGCCATCTTTACCCGGGGCACCCAGGATCCCGCCAGGCCGTGAGGTGGAGCCAGCAAGGTCCCACAGCCACAGGCCAAGCTCTCGCCTTTGGGAAGTGACCGCAGCCAGGGCTGGTGATGACGCTAAGGTGAAACAGTAAAATGGGCTCACGCGCTCCAGCAAGTGTGATTTTGCAAAATAGCATTAAATTGCCACAGCCCAGTTGTTCTGCAATTAAATCAAATACTTGCGTTACGTTTGCCCTAGATAGTAAAATAAACTTCTTATGCAGAATGCATTGATTAATAAAACATGAACATTATTAATTCAGCCGTCCTTGTCCATCTAAATCCATGCGAAATTAATTTCTTCTATTTACACAAGGTTTAAAAAAGTTTTAGATTTAAATACATGGCCCCCAGACAGTGGAGGGAAACCGCACCCGTCACACGCTCTCTTATGATTTTCAGAAGCATCTCATTAAAATGAGGTTTGCACTGAATTCGTCAGTGAACGGAGTTTTTGACAACAGAATAATGCACCGCCTGCTCCTCAGGTAGCTTTAAAGACTCTCCTTCTACACTATCTATCACTGCTTCCGGAAGCAACACTGCTTTCGTGGGCTGGGGGCTGGGTCAGAGACCCCCGAGGACAGACTGGTGAGCTCCAGAGAGAAGACGCGTGCGTGACTCTTCCACGCTTGCTGATTTCTCCTGGGAAAAATGACTTTCGGGCGGATTCCCATCTGCGCCACCATCCACAGGGCAGAGGGATGCACCAGCCCCTCCTGCAGCTAGTCCTCTTGCCACGAGGAGCTGATGGGCCTGGGAGTCCCAGGTGGGAGCAGTTCGAGCCATGAAGTGGATGAGCTACAGGGAATCTGATTTCGGGGCCTTGCGCAGCCTCTTCTAGCCAACAGTGCATGTACCAAATGGGGTGAGGGGACCCCGGATGACATCCGGTCTCTGACGAGCTAGAAATCCATCTGCAGCAAGTACAGACCGTGACTTCATGGCCTGGGACAGCGTGTGGTACAGAAGCCTCACCGGAGGCCCTGCTCTGGAGTGCTCTGCTCTGGGCTCCTGTGTGGAGGTTTCTCTTATGTCCCCCTAGCAGCAGTGTCCGTCGGGAGGGACACTGAGGACCTGAAGAGCCGGGCTCGGAGTGCAGCTAGGTCAGTGCGTGAGGCTAGCTAGAATCTTTAGGACTGAAGGAGCAGAGTGAGCCCCTGGCCCGTGGCTGCTGCAGAGTGGTCAGGATGTTGGGGGCTCAGTCAGTCATTTGCCTTGAAATAGAATTGTCATTCAGCAGCCTGACATCTTCCCACCGCGGGCCTCTGGCATCCATCACAAGCATGTGTGGTCTCTAGCTCTGCTATTCATGCGAACCTCCTGGCCCTCTCTGTAAATGACTCTGATTAATCTCCATTTTATTGTGATAATCTACATATGAGGCCAAGATTCAACTTAAATTTCACGAAAGCTGATATTCACCAAATATTTCCCATCTCTGTAACAAGATGCAAACCATTTGCCGTTTTAATCTCCGGGACCTGTGGACCCTGTTGGAGACTGCTCAGAGAGTGTGCTTTCCACTCCACCTGCCGGAACACACAGAAGGGAAGGAAGGAGCTTTACCAAACCTCTCTGAAGTCCAACTGCACACCATCCAGGTGTAGCTTTCCCTGATTCTCACCTCCATTTTTGCTTAGAGTCTGGACTGGTGTCCCTCAATATCTGTGTCTCATTTAAAAGCTTTAAAATACCAATTTTATGCTCAAGGGCCATAAGATGCTAGAGAGTCATTAAACATCCTTAATGCCCAGCTTCTCTGTCCAAAGTCATGCTGAGGGCCACCTGGCAAATGGGTGACAAGATTACACCAGCTTCATACTTGGAGAAGGGGAAGAGACACACACTTGTTTTCCCCTGAAATATGCAGTCAGATTTCCAGTAGTAGATGTGTATAAAGACCGTGGAGTGTGGAAATAGAGCCCAAAGCCTTTCTTTGTTCTGTGAACAGTATCAGGACGTGTTTTACAATGGGAGGCTGTCTCCTGTGGCCTGCGGTCAGGTGAGGGCCTAGGATTTCTGGGAGCCAGGCACAGGGAGAGTGGGAAGGCTGAGAGTCCCTCGAAGATGTCCACGTCCTAGTCTTGGGAAGATGCTCTTCACCTTACCTGGCAGAAGGGCCTGTGCAGGTGCGAGGTTAGAGACTGAACACAGGAGATGATCGCGGAGGAAGCAGAGAAGCACAGTGTAGTCACCTGCATCTTTAGAACTGGGGAGTTTCCCACCGTGCTCAGAGAGCTGTGACCGCAGAGCGGTATAGGGAAGGCTTGCCCCCAGATCGATGGCTTGAGGTGGCGCGTGACAGCAGGGACCTATCCTGTGGATGATCTCCAGCATGGGGCACAGGCCAGGGCCTGGCTTCCCCTCTCTGTGCCCCAGCAGGAGCTCAGCCCCATGGTGCCTGGATCAGAACCCAATGAGACTGGTGTTGCAATCACAACCCACCCACCTGTGCGAGATCAGAACACACTCTGAGGCTGTACTTAGAGGAATTTGTTATGGGAACAAGAGAAAACCAACAGCGAGGCCCAGGCCTATGTGGAAGGTGTGCTGGGACCCAGGAGACACTTCTTTGTGCCTAAGAGAAGCCCAGGAGGAACTGCTGGTCATCCCCATGTTGCCATTTTGTCTGAGGCCCTGCACAGCCAGTCTGAGGATGTGGTCAGCCGGGACTGGAAGGCCAGAGGGGCAGGGAGGACTGGGTTCTGGTGGTTGGTATTCCAACGGTATTCTTTTAAAAAACTGTATATTCCCCTCTACCTATGAATCAGAAGTGTGTCACTTCACACCCAACCCAATTCTGAATTTGATTCACTTCTCACCCTGATTACTTGTTACCCGAATCATGGAAAGAATTCAGTTCATGAACAAAGTTATTTTGCCGTTTTTCTACTCTAAGGAAAGATGGAGAAGAGGAACTAATTGGGGCTTAGAGATTTATATGAGTGAAAAAGTTTGATTCACATTTGTCTTTTGTTAAACTGACATTTACCTCTCCAAATTGTTTCAGAGTGGAAGAAATAATATCTAAACAGAATCAAACTGATTAGCTCATAATTTTAATCATTTTTAATTTTCTGGAAAGAATTGCTATTCATGTTGCAAAGGTCTGTGTTTGCTAGCTGATTTGATTATGCTAAAAGCTTCTAAAGGGTCCTTTGAGATTTTTTTTCCTCATTAGAATTTTTATTTATGGAAGCAGTAAAAAGAGAACTGATATGCTACTTGGAATGTTGCTTAGGAAAGCTGACGGTTCTCAGATCTATTTTAAGCTGTAAACTGGCTCTGGGATCCAACTTTTCGCAATGTAACCGTGGCACATGGGGCTCAGGGCTCAAGTCACCGTGGATCCCACTGAGCTCTGCTAACCCCCAGTACTTTGATGGCACTGGGAACTGGTGATCCATCTGGTAACAAATGGAAATGTAGACCAAGTATGATTTCTGGGCTTTCTGTGATCGCTATCTTACCAAAAGTACACTGCTGAGCAGAAATGTCTGCAATCACTTCCATTTCAGTGAAAATTGTAGTCCAGTGCTCCTATGATCATACTTCTCTGTTATCAAATGCCTGTGAGTGGCCTGACCCTCTGTCCCAGGACCTGCGCCATGCGTATGAATCTCTGCCTGAGAGCAGTGGTGTAAAGCGCACCATGAGGGACGGGTGAGGAGGCGCCATGGAGGTGAGAAGAGGTGACCCACTAGAGCTCAAGGCTGACCTTCGGGTAGGCTTTGGATCAACCAGGAGACACTGTCAAGGGTGCCCCGATGCAGTTGTTCACAGTGACACATGCCTGTAATCCCCAGCACTCTGGGAGGCTGAGGCAGGAAAATTGCAAACTCCAACATTGTTCAAATTCGGGAGACCTTTTCTCCCACTAAGAAAATAAAAAGGGGGATGTCTTAGTGCAAAGCATCTGTATTCATTTCAGAACATCCACCCTGACACACACACACACACACACACACACTGCACACACTGTCTGAAGATAGAGAAATAAAGTTGATATTTCATTATTCAGTGAAGATGAGGGCTGGGAGGTGGGTTGGGTCGATGGTGTAAGTACCCGAATTGTTGCATAATTTGAGACTGGAGAGAGGGGTCAGGAGAGGCTGGAGGAGTTTTCAAGCATAAACCTGGCTCAGCAAACTAGTGTCCAAAAGGCCTGAGTGCTAAACAAAGGAAGGGCTCCTGTTTTACGCAGGTTTCGGATGGCATTGGCGTTGGCTCGGAACTCGTGGGTGGGCAGAAGGAGAACAAAGGAAATTTGTCAGGCATGATGGCTTTTTGTCTTAGTGGTCCTGTGTGGACATAATGGGATGTCACTGGAACGGGATGTTTTAGGACTTCATTTACAGGACAGAAATCGTTGCTTTTGGGGCCAGGGACTAAAGCATCTGCTTAAGCAAGCTTAGGCAAGTTCAGGGACCGCAGTTTGATCCCCGGCACCATATGCCCTGCCAACCCTGCCCCCAAGGTGGACTGAGCTGGCCAGAGTCCAGGTGTGGTGGCGCACCCCTACAATCCCAGCCCTTGGGAGGCTGAAAGCAGGAGGATAACCTGAGTTCCAGCTGCACAGTGAGTCCCTAGAACAAGCAAAGACAGAAAATAAATTTTAGAAAAGTTATTGCTTTTGCTAGTATTAGAATCCAGAACAGCAGCATGGTGGGAGAGGCTTTGGGGAAACGTGACCTTTTCTTTTTAGTCCTGCTTCATAATGAGGTGAGGATGAAGCCAGCTGTACACAAAGGAATGAGAGGCAGCAGTGCCACTGGGAGCTCTGCTCCGTCTCAGGCAGCCCAGCTCCCCCCGCGGGGAGTCCTGCTCCCACCGGCCCCGAGGCCCAGGCCCAATGTTGTCACTGGTGGCAGGGTCCCAGTGCTGTGCACCCCATGCACGCCCTCCCTGGTGTCTTCTCCGCCACACTTAGCACCAGGCTTTCCTCCCATCCTGTGGCGTGTCACTCCACAGCGGGGATAGCAGTTGGTGGGCAAGGGGCAGAGTGGTTCTGGGTGACATCTGCAGAGGCAGCTCCCCATCCTGGCTCTCCTTGTCTGTCTTGTCCAACAAGATTGCAGCCTCCATGTCCGTTTTCTTGGCCGAGCTAGACCCCATGGCAGTGCTCAGCTGCAAAGTAAACTGATGCATGGAGGAGTTTTAGTTCATGTATTTTTTCAGAAGTATTTTTCCTAAAGTGAACAAAATTAGGAAATTTTACTACGAAAGAGTGGAGAATCAGTGATAGAGAGAAGGACTGAATGAATGGCCCTGGTAGTGGACGAGCCCTGGCCTGTGTGCTGCCTACCGGCGTGGAGCACCGAGCCAACTGGTCTACCTCTTAGTTGTTGTCTGTCAGCTGACTTTATTGTTGTTGTTAAACTCATCAACTTACAAGGCAGCCTTTTGCGAATCAGTGTTTCCTTCTACGGAATAAACACAATCGAGGTGAAATGTTTTATGAATTTTCAGCTATCTAATCATATCTCTGAAATTCTTAGCATGGACAAACTCTCAGTTTCTACACAAGAGATTAGAAGAATTTGACACAAATTGCTGTCACCCAAAAAGATGCTTCTTCCTATCCCTGGGAAGGCACAGGAGGCTTCTCACAAAATATTAATCTCTTAGGATGTTATTTAATATCACGAATAGTGTCAACTACAGTGGCCTAGTTCTCAGCCCCAGGATGGGGCCTCTGTCCTAAGCAGTGGTGACTTTGTGAGACAGCGTCATCCAGAGGATCACAAAGCCCCTCAAGACTACAGTCTGTGGTTTTGGTAGAGAAGGGCAAAACAGCTGTCCTCACTGACCACAGTGCTCTCAGGAATCAGAACCCCCCAGGCACAGCCATGCCTCTTGCCCCTGTGTACTGGGGCACCGTGTTCAGCGCCCTAAGAGGGGATGGCAGATATCAATTTATAGGGCATGGTGCTGTACTTGCAGAATGGACACTTGCAGGTGGATTTGTCAGAAAAATGAAATGAAACCAATTATTGTAAAGCAAAGGATGGAGATTCACTGCGAAGGTGGTGAAAGCCTGCTGCCTGGTGAAAAAGGCTCCACGCGGAGGCTGGTTACCAGGCGTAGAGCACTTGGAAGACCCTGGCTGGCCACTCTGTGAGATCTCTCTGCAAGGAAAGTGCATCACTTCCCTTCTCTCTACCTGTGGCTGTTCAGCTGAACTGGCAACAAATAGTAAAAAAGATTCCACCGCTTTGTTTCCGCATACATGAAAGAAAAAAGCAGAGTGTGTGCTCTGATTTTCACTTTGTTAGCTTGCCAGACACATCTCTGAGACAGCTTCCTTGGGGATATGTGGGATATTAACATGCAGCAGGCTGGGTGTTAATATCTGGAGCCCGGGGACACCAGTCAGGATCCCACGCCTGTCTGCCCGTGACTTTTCAGGGTGAACAGGGCGATGGCCACAGCTTGGCCAGGGTGTCGAGCTCTCCTAGTAAGGATCATCCTCACAATTTCCCACAACTTACTTTTACTGGCTTTCCCCATGACACAAGGCTTGCTGGAGACCCCCCGGAATGGAGGCTCCTTGTAGGACTGAGAGGGGTCCATCATTCTAGACTGAGGTCCTCCCTCTCTGCGTGGAGGTGCTTGCTCTGCATATCCTGTGGGACACAGCCAATTGTCCAAGTTTACCCCTCTGTGCCATGCCTGGGAGCTCAGACCTTGGTCCCTCTGGCCTGGAGGTAGGAGGACCAGTGATATCCAGCCTCCTCAGGAAGAACAAAGTAGCAGTGATATACGTAGAACAGTGCAAGCAGTGGGTCAGAATCCCAGCCCTGATGCAGATCTGGAGCTGGTGCCTTTGAAAGTGAAATAAAAATGAGTCGTTTGCTCATATTGACTGAGTGGTTTGAAGATCATGAGGTAATCCTGAGACCACGTTCCCTCAGAGCAGCACACCTCGGAACTGAGAGGGCTCCGTGAGTGTTCTGAGACTGTTTTAAAAAAACTGCCACCAGCCATGAGGCTGGAGACCATGGGCATGCACTGCCAGGGCTTCAGCAGCCTACAGGCAGGGGCATGGCAGCAAGAGCCTCCTCCCTGCCTCCCCTGGCTTGTCTGCCTCTCTAACCTCTGCCTGTCTTCAGAGGGCATGGCTCCTTTGACCTGAGTCGTAAGTCCTCCTCTTTTTAAATGTGAAGGGCACCAATCTTTGGGTTTAGTGCCCACTCTAACTCAGGCAAGGGCTTGTCTTGAGACCCTCTACTTAATTATGCCTATAAGACTGTTTCCACATAAGGTTCTCAGAGGCCTAGCCATGGGCATAACATTTTGGGGGACGCTGTCCACTTTACTATAGTGGAATGTGTGGATATGTAGTCTCCCAATCCTTGGAGTCTTCCCCATTTTATTTTGTTTTGTACCCGGCCAATTTCCCCTCACTGGTCTCCACCACCTGTGCGTCTTCATTCAGACCATATGGTTCCAACAGTGGGAAAAGCTAGAAAGGCACAAGGAAGGTGCCTTTGGAGCTACCACCATGGGGCCTGAGCTAACTCCTCTGAGGACAGGCGGAGGGAATCTTGGAACTAACCATGTCCCCAAAGGGAAGAGCAGGGCCCTGCTGGGATGATGAGCCATCCTCCCCGAGGGACAGGAGGCAGCAGTGAAACAGACTTCCCAGTGGCCACATTAAAGGGACGGCCCCCAGCCCTGGAGGAGGTAGTCCTTGCCTGTGAAACTGAAAAGGGGCTTTAAAAATGTGCACTTCAAAGGCACCTAAAATCTGAGCAGTGTAACAGATACAGGAAAAGGGAAAGAAACTGAGCAAAAGGAATCCACTATTGGGGTGAGGGAAGGGGAGAGAAAGGAAAATGTTGGTCTGCACACATGGCAGTGAAGACGACAGCACTGCTCATTTCTGGTTTTGAAGGTCGCAGCTAGTGCTTACAATTTTTACTTTGACTAGTTTTACATGCTGATGTCTGGTTATCTGAGCAACTACACGGAAGACAGCAGTGTGCAGTGCAACACTCGCTGCTGAGCACCTATCGCCTCGCCTTTTCTTCTGAATTTGTGTATCACTTCTCATGTCTTATCTATTATTTTTCTATTCTCTTTTAAATAAATTAAAAAAAAATACAGCTAAAAGAGACAGAGAAAGCCCCAGCTAGGGCAAGTTTTCCAAGGCAGACGCTCTCAGAAAGTGGAAGGCTGCTGCCTCAGGGCTCCAGCTGAGGGCCTCCGGCCGCCCCTGGCTTCCTAGCAGCTCACCCAGCAGCACTGCCTCCTTCTTCATGACCTGTCCACGATGACTGTGGCCTCAGTTTCTTCATTTGCAGAATAGAAGAACGTTCCTCCCTCACTGGGCTGTTTCCAGGAGCCAACATGAGGAAGCATGCAGAGCACCGTGGCGGCACTGGCTCGTGGACCTGGCTGCCAGGCGACCTGTGTGGTCCGGCGTCTGAGGAGGGCTGTCTGCTCTCAGCTGCCCTGTGTCACTCCACCGTAGATGTGCTCTCAGCCGGGCCATGTCCCTCAGAGAAGCCACCACCAGTACACAGTCACAGCTGGGAATAAGTTCCCACCCCCACGGGGACACGCTTGGTGGCCAGGCTGGTTCTCAGCACCTACCAGGCTGGCTGTGGCTCATGGGACTCCTTCAGGGCTCTATTGGGTCCCAAGTCGCCCTGTTCCCTGCCCCTGCTTTCACACATGTCACTTCCAGGCTGGTCGTAGACAAATCCAGCTTCTGAGTCTCCTTCCGCAAACCCTAACCCGTGACCCTCAGAGCCCAGAGAGAAGACCTCCCAACAGCCACTGCCACTGCTGCTTCTGGCTCATGCATCCCACCAGGAGCCCCCACCAAGCTGCATCCTGCTGCTTCCTTCAGGTGGCAAAGGTCCTGCTTGAGGTGCCCAGGAGCAGAGGCTGTATACTCCCACCATAGGCTGTCCTGTGTCATGCAGTCCTTGCTGCCAGTGAAACAGGTCAGACACCGAGCGCAGCCCCATCCCCGTGGCCCTCTCTGCTGTCTCCATCCATTCCAGCTCCAGGTCTGTGTCTACTTCTGGCCATGGAAGTTGGCCTTGTAGTTCCTTGTGTTGTGCCATGGTTCAGCCAACAGTGTACCCGTGTGAGGCTAAATGTGCTCTAGGGAATGCCTCTCACCTATCTCTCTCCTGCTTCATACCAGCTGGCTTTGTGTTGCTGTGATAAAACACCTGAGGTGAGCAGCATAACAGGTTGGCTTGGCTCTGGGCTTCTGAGCTTTTAGTCCATGGTCAGCTGGCACCATTGCTGTGGGCCTGGGGGAGGTTGAGGCCATGGCTGAGGGCTTTGTGCAGGGAGCAGCTCATGCCCTGGCCACTGTGCAGCAGATGTGGCAGAGAACTAGGGATGAGAGGAAAACAAGTGCCCTTCCAGGTCAGGCTTGCCATGACTTCCTTCATCCAGCCAGGTCCCCTTCTCATGCCCATTCTGCAATGAATTCATCAGTGGCCCAATCCCGCCGATATACACATGTGAAGCTTTGAGGGAACACTTGTGATCCAGACCCTAATGTGCTTCAATCTCAGATGCATCTTGTCTCAGATCGGAGGCGGAAGCAGAGACGAGAATCTTGCTGTCTTCTATTAAAGGAAACATCATCATCAGTTGTGGAAATACAGAACAAAGCTGCTTTTGTCATGGAGTGATCGTGTTTTGGAAAGTGCTTATACTTGGACAAAAATAGGTTAGGACATGGACTTCACCAGGTTTGTTACTGTTTTATTAGATTAAGTGAAGACTGTGTAGCTGAAGGAGACAGGTGGCTCTTCTCTTGCCAGATGCAGGGTCCCAGGGGAGTTGTCTCTGGATTCTTTGTAGCCCAAACAAATAGTTAAGTTCAATCTCTAGGCCTGCTGTGCTGACTCTGCCCCTGGCGCATACTGAGACAGTAATTGAGCCTGGGCGTGGTGGCATGCGCCTGCAATCCCAGCTCCTGGGAGGCTGTAAACAGGAGGATCACTATGAGTCTGCTCTATAGTGAGACCCTCAACACCCTGTAGACCCTTCCCTAAAATACAGAAACAAACAAATCAAAACAAATAGTTGAGCAGGACCCTCAGGAAGAGGAGCCCTAGGATGATTCATTGCACTAGAAGGGAACAAAGTGAAGGTGGGCTCCTCAGGGTGGGAGCTGGCCAGGGAGCAGGGCTCACAGCCCTCACAGGTCAGGCACTTGGTCTTCTCAGGCCTTGGTGTCGCGTAAGGGCCCACAGCGAGGGCCAGACTCACAGGTGCCAGACTCAGCCTGCCTGTCTGGAGGGGAATTTCTGACCCTGGGAGAAATTTAGAGGAAAGGGCATGGTGTCTGAAGTCCAGGTGGGAGGAGGAGGCAAGGCTGCTGCAGGTGAGGCTGGGTGCGGGTCCCCATCCGGGCCTCTGGCTTTGCTGGACCCACCCTGCACCCCATCTGCCTGTGGCTGCAGTGTGGCTGTTGAGCCCATGCCCTAGTGCTTCTGCCCTCCCATCGCATACCTTGACGTGGCACTGAGAAGGCCTCCCAGAGCCCTGCTGGTGCCAGGCTCTGCTGTGCTGAAGCCACGAAGCCAATAGATTCCTCCTTTACTAAGTAGCCTGGCCGGGCTCTTACATCAGCCCTTGATGTACACAGGCATTGCACAGCTTCCCCAGATCTTTGAGCCTGATGAGGATAAGATGTCTCAGGACTGCACGAGCTGGCCTGCACCCATGAGATAAAACATCCAGCGGACCTCAGGGTCCTCCTCCTATCAGGCCAAGTTCATCAGGAAACATTCATCTGAGCAGCTGGATGAATTCCAATAATTTCTAACAATGCAAAACGTGGGGGAAATTAGTCCTTGATTTTATGTGGCTGTGATTAATTCAACCAGTGCTAAACTCAATTCTGCTTCATGGAAATGAGTGTGGACATCTTCTTATATGCTGGAGAACTTGGTGTGCACTTGCTTTGCTCTTTGAGAAGAGCCAGGGTCTTGGGCTGGGCCTGAGTCATTCTTACCTCCTTGCTATCCAGAGGGACAAGCAGAGAGCCACTGTCACTGTTGTATACTTGAAGAGATCACCTTGGGGACACCAAATGTCAATCTCAGCCTTTTATTTAGAAAAAAGAGCTGCATAAGCACTCAGTGTGCCTGGACCTGAGACCCAAAGAAGCACAAAGTGAGGCTCTGCCCTCACCATGCACACTGTCTTCCGGGGAGCAGATCGATTTCCGAGGCCGGGAGTTTTCTCTAATGCAGACCCAGCAGAGGGCTGCAGGCAGTGCCCTTCACGTAGGGCCTGACTCTGCCAAATGCTTTCATCTGTAGCGACACCTGCATGCAGCTCCTCCAGCTTCTGTGGTGCCCATCTCAAGAGACAGAAAAGGGCTGCTGCAGCAGCAGTGGTGGGGCATCCTCTGTGCTACCTTCCTTAGCACAAGTGCTCCCTGACACGAGTAGAAAGAGCTGAGCATGGCGATCGCAAACCTACATTCCCAGCACTCTGGGAAGGCCTTGGATTCTACTTGCAGCCTCTCTCTCTCTCTCTCTCTCTCTCTCTCTCTCTCTCTCTCTCTCACACACACACACACACACACACATGAGTAGCAAGACTGTGAGTGTGAGAAATTCCACGTACCATGACAGACGTAGAAGCCTCCTCATAAGGAAGTGTCATGGTTTAGTTTTTGCAAGGTGAACAATACAATACAGGACACATATTTTATAAGATTGTTTTATGACCAAAGAATCATACACAGAGTGCGGGAAATCTGTCCCCACACTAAAGACGAAAGACTCCAGCTGAGGGCCTGGATCCCACAGTAGTGTCCTGCATGAGTCCAGCTGGAGACCTAGAACTTGTCAGTGCCTCTCACAGGTCCACCAGGAGGCCCAGAGCCTACGACAATGTCTCGCACAGGCCCCTTTACTGGTGCACCGGGAAGGCCCAAGGGTCAGTAGTGGAAGCTGGGAAGTCTGTGCCAGTGGGCTGAGGGGATCTGTGCCAGTAGCTGAGGGGTCTGCCTGGAGCCAGGAAGTGACGCTCAAGGTGGGGACCAGCACTCTTCCAAAGTGACCCACAGCCACTCTCAGTGACATTCCTAAGCTCCTCCTCCTATCAGGCCAAGTTCACCAGGAAAGCCAGCGCGGCAAGACCTCAGCAGAGCTGCTCACGAGGACCAGTGCCTCCACTCTCCTAACAGCCTCCCATCCTCTCCAGTTCTGCCTCTCATGCTGCTGGCACCAACATCCAGATGGGTCTCTCACACCCAGCGCCACACTGCTTCCTGTCGGCTGGGTGCGACAAGGTGGGCTACCAGCTGGCAGTCAACCACAGGAAGACTGCAGCTGTGTCCCACCATGTTTCTCTAGGAAAGAGAACCTTCTCCCCGAGGGTCTCCCCTTTGGAGCTCCCCATGAATCTTACTAAGTGGAGTAGAGCAATAGGACCCACCTTTCTGACCTACAGAGCAGTAGAATGTTCCAGCCTGGAGCAATGCGTGCCTGGGGCCAGTGGGCTGCACCAGGAGGGCTTGGCAGGGGCAGGTCCTGAGCATGAGGCGGTCTTCCCAGGAGATGCTAAGAACAAACTACTCTGGATTCCATTGCAAATTATGTGGTTCATTAAAATACCAGAGCCGGACTGGCCAGCTACCTCAGCAGACTAAAGAGCCTGCTTACGCAGAGTGCAGAAGGCCGGAATTCAATCCCTGCCTTGATCTATGTGGTGAGACCATGTAAATCCTGTACTAAATACAAAAAGATAAAACAAAACAAAATATCAGAAGCTTTGAGTAGAAACTGTACTGGATCTCTTCAGAAGTTGTGGAGCAGCTTTT